>JAQJVL010003526.1:0-59370 GCA_035578905.1 Stictocephala bisonia | reverse complement strand
GTTCAGGACACTTTGGTATAGTCCTCAAAGTGGAACTCAGCCTTCGGCCTCGCCAAGACACTCTGTACAGCCTCATTTGTGGATCTCGGCCTACGGCCTCGCCAAGACACACTGTAAAGCCTCATAGTGGAACTCAGCCTGCGGCTTCGACAAGACACTCTGTACAGCCTCATTTGTGGATCTTGGCATACAGCCTTGCTGGAACACTTGGCTTGTATCACAATAGATTTTGGCTTTTGGGGCAGTGGAGGCCATAAAAAGTCTTTTCTAAAATCTGATGGTATATTAGGAATCGAGAGAAAAATACCTTTGACTTGATACCCCACATGAGTGTGTTAGTTTAACATTACTCATTTTTGGGTTTTAAGGTATGTTTTTGATTTTTGGGGGAGGAGGCAGATCCCATAAGCGTTGTGTCTTTCAAATTTTAACGGTACATTCAAATTTAGAAGGCAAGTACCTGTAGTATGATATCCCACTTGGCCGTTTTAGAACCATCCTATGTTTGTTTGTTTTTTTAAAAAGATTTTCCTTGTTTTTGGGGCATATTCCCCATATTATTTGCCCTTTTTCAAACTTAATGGTATATTTACATTCAGAAGAAAAGTATCTTTAATTTGATACCTCGCTTGAGTGGATATCATCAGTATTAAAGAATTTTACTTTTTCAAAAGTTGTTGTTGTTGGGTCCCCATACACCAAATTTTTGAGTTTTTAGACTGATATTAGGCTCACATTTGTTATGTAAGACACCTGTCATGTTTTGAAAATGTTACCTTAGTAATTTCTGAGCCAAGCAAAAAGGCTACTCTCCTGAAATTTTTTGGAGCCATTTTGAGACCAAAATAGGCCTCATCTTGTTTGCGAGTGAAAAAAGTAACCTTTTGCGAATTTTCCTGGAGGTTTTTCTGACCGAGAGCTTCAATTCAAGTATATATGATAGAGGTAGGACGCTAGGATAATCTAAGGAAGGAGAAAGCTGGACGGATATTCAGAGAGTGGGGAGCAAGAGGACTTGAACCAGGAAGGATTAATTGCACCTTAATTATGATAATTATGGGGAGATAAAAAATTCCCAGTTCTCTTACAAAGGATGACTGGAGAGGACTGAGGTTAGAAGTTACATTACTAAGTTTAATACAGTTTTTTTTTTCATCGTATATCATTAATAAATCTTATTTTCAACAGAGAATTGCTTATTTAATACCCATATAGTTTCATACTAATATTATTTGGTATTCTTTATTTATGGAATGGTATAATAATACTAGATTAATTTTATTAATACCATAAACAACTTATATAAGTACTGTATATGTAGTAGGAGAAACGATTTTTTAAATTTCAAACGCTAATTTTTAAATGACTCTCTAATGTTGAAATGTTAAAAAAATTATGTAATTTGTAGAGGTAGTATCCTCTTGTGTAAGCTTATACAGATTTTAATCAAGCCTGGGAATTATGTTGAGAATATGGATTTGATTTTAAATTTATTTAAGTAGGCTACTTACTCAGTCTTATCTATAGGAAGATCTATGTCCAATTTGCTGCCAAATATTTTAATTGGTTCACTTATTTTGTAGTTTAATGGTTGGCCTGTTGCATCATCTGTGATGCTTTTTATATGTAAATTACTGCAGTCCAAACTCTAAGAAAAGAAAATATAAAACACATATAAACGTTACTAATTATCTGAGTAAGAGTTAACCATTATAATATATAAAACCATTATTATATACAAGTATATAAAATGAGACTTTCAAAATTTGAAGAAAAATAACATACAGTGAGAGTGGTTGGTTGGTAGTGGTCTTTGAAAACAATCATGTCGGCCTCTATGTTACTCCCATTCAAATTTACAAGTTTTGAGCAAATTAAACCAAAATAAGGCCAAATTTATATAAAAAATTATCAATACAAGTGTTTTAAAGTATATTGTGCTAGGAAGTTTTTAAAGAGAACTAAAAGTTATTTTACAAACATACTCAGAAGATGCCAGTAAGATCTGGCCATTACTATAGCCTATCCTACTCACTTGGAATTTTCAACATCCTGTGAAATACATAAGAGACTTCAAACACCACCTTACGAAAGAAAATGTCAAACTTTCAGGGACCATAGTAAAAAAAATGGAAATCATTTACGAGCTTGAGCAAACATTACATGATGTAATAAAAGACATTTCTAAAACACTACCCATAGACACATACAGCCTCACTTTTAATTCTATAGCAATAGACATGCAAAAAACCACCAAAACAGATAAAAGAACAGCCTATTCTAGACATAGTAAAGACATAATCACATGACACACACAAAGAAGATAATCAACATTGCACCCCCACATGCGATGCTCTCTTGATAGGAGATTCCACTCTTACAGCAGCCGCAAGCATGGTCCGACAAATTATAACAATAACATATCAACCAAAATTATGTCAGGAGCACAAATCAAAGAAGTTAGTGGATACATCAGCAACTCACAGACCCTACCACCTAAAGTAATTATCAATATAGGATCAAACAACGTTTTTGGAGCCAAAACACCGAATCACATTATGCAACCTTTATGGTACACCATCAAAGCAGGCATGAAAAGACTTACAAATACTAAATGTAATTCTTTTCTTTGAGTACTACTTTTAGACTTAAATGTGAGTACTACTTTGAGACATCTGCGGAATCCTCCCAAGAGCTGACATACATGACAAATATATACAAGAAACAAACGAGTCATATAAATTCATGTGCAGCCAATTAAAGGCAACATACATAGATACATCAATGACTGCCGTGGACAACTGCTATAAACAGGACGGCATTCACCCCAACAAACTGAGAGCCACATATCTTGCACAGACAATAATAGAAGACAGACAATAAATAAAAACACAAATCCCGCTCTAAAAATATGAACTCCATGCATACATATAGATGAAAATGGGCCAACAAATCAGAATATTCCACCTCACAAAGACAAACTTCATACAAAGAACACTACACACCAACACAAACACCACTCTAGACCTACAAAACAAAGACAAAACTGAACTACACAACACATCACCTATCGAACAAACGGTAAATATAACCAACACTACAACAAAAACACAGATACCATAGGACAATGCCAAAACAAACCCCCCTTTAAATACACACTCAACAAAACCAATTTTTAATTTTAAACTATTTCATCTAAACATACAAAGAGGCTTAAACAATAAAATAGACAAGCTACAACTAGAAATACAACAGATCCATCCAGACCGTTTTCCTAAAAAATTATACACTAACAGCCAGTTTCTCTAGAAAAAATGCAAAATGGGGAGGGGCACCAACAACATTACAACCATACTACCACTATACGTGTGTAGGTGGGCGGGTAGGTCACTACATTTGTATGTGTATAGGCTCACGTATTCAACTAAAGAATTAAAACTCACTCAGTTGACATTAGTACTAGTATCTGCGCAGTACGTATTTCGGAATGACCACAGTATACTGCTCAATCTTAAAAAAGTATTGCTGCGTCGTACTCTTGGATGTCTTCTTACCTATGTGGGAGAACACAATCAGTTCAGGTACTCTTTTTGAACAGCCTTGGCTGTCAAAGATTAGCCTCATCAAAATCAACTGAGGAGTACCGCAGGGTTCGGTACTCGAACCAATCCTGTTCCTTTTGTTTTTAAATGACCTCCCAAAGTGTATTACCAGTGCCAATGCCCAAATTTGTCTTTTTGCAGACGATACTTCCCTTACAGTTAAAGTTCCAAATCGGCTGGATCTCATGTCTCTGGCTTCTAAAGAAGCGCATAAAATAGCTCAGTGGTTTCAGCAGAATCAGCTCAATCTGAATAGTGAGAAAACTCGACTGATTAATTTTTCGATTAGGATTTCACAGAATTAAAAACAGAATACATTCCATCTAGAGGATGAAGAGATCTCTTCTTGTGACTCTTTAAAGTTTCTTGGTGTTTACACTGACACCAAACTAAACTTCCAAGATCATATTGAATCATCATTGAAGCATAAGCACACAAACCTTATATTGACTTATAGATATGATTTGGATTCTGCAAGCTGTGAAAATCAATTGATTTAAGAGACAAACGATGCCATCACACAACTTGCTAGAAACAACCATCAAGTAATGCTGCTTGACTTGTGGATGTTAGAGAGAAAGTTCCACACTAAATATGGGTTACATGTAAAAAAAAAGAAAAAGAGTTGTTGTGCTAGAAAATCGTGCAAATTATTAACAACAAACAATGCAAAGAAATTTATGACCTAACAACACAAAACAAAATTTGATAACACACATAATTGAAGTAAGAGTGTCTACTACAAAGCAACAAAGCGACTGTACTCAGATTTCAACCCCGATGACTAGCCTGGCCCAGCAGCAGAGCCTGGATACAGCCTTAGAGGGAGTCATGAGACATATGCAGCAGAAGAAACAGAAAGAATTGTGTGTACGAGTGGTAAAAAGCAGAGTAATTAATTGTGAATGTGAGGCTCAAGCAAAGATAAGTGTTTCAGCCGGTCAACTTAATGTAAAAAATTTTGATAATGTATAACCTACGGTTCTGAATACTACTAGTTTAAGCCTAGTTTATGGTAGTATACACAGAAAATAGTCTTTTAAAAGAAGTGACAACAATTTAAACTAATTGACAATGACAAAGAATCTCAACTAAATAAAACCATTAGTATATTTCACCAAAATATATATAATTTAAAGTCAAGGATAGAACCATTAGAGGATTAACCTTAGACGAGTTGAGTCCTGAAATTGTTTTATGAGTTTAGTGAGATAGAAAGACTTAATATTAATAATTATACGACTAATTCGTTTTATGCTACTACAAGAAAACAATTTGAGCTTTGTGAAGTATGCTACAAAATTAACACAGGGAATATTATTTAAATATTGGAATAGGTTAGTAAGATGTAGATAACTATCTACTATACCAGAGTAAAAACTCTGGTTCTGCCTCATTTCAACTACTGTGACGTGGTGATCAATGATATGACTGTTAAGCTCTCGGACAAGCTTCAAAGAGCACAGAACTTCTGCATTAGATTTATATTCAATTTAAGACGGGATGATCATGTTTCTCCTTTCTACAAACAGTTACGGATGCTCAAACTAAAACAATTTCGTGAATACCACATCCTTATTCTTGTGTTCAATATTTTAAACACTAGATCTCCTGAATACTTGTCCGAGCGTTTCAAGTTCATCTCCGAAATCAGTACCAGAAATACACGTCAGGGAGCCTCCCTACTATCAGTGCCTATTCATTACACCACTCTCTATAGCAAATCTTTTACCGTTTCTGCTTGTCGTTTATGGAATTTGCTCCCTGATAACATCAGGACCATTGATAAGCGCGCTCGTTTCGGGTTGGAGGTAAAGGACCGGCTTCTGCGGGGCTGGTAGGGGTGGGTGGGGGTTGCGGGGGCTGTGGTTCATGAGTGATTTGTATGTATGTGGAATGTATGATATTAGAAATAATTAATTTCTGAATATTGATTTATGTCTTTATTATTTTAATATCAGTAATATTCTTTTGCCATTTTTATCAATAAAATGTTAGATATAAGTTATTGTTTTTGTTTAAGAATATACAAGTAGATATTTAAGAAACTGTAAAATGTACTGTGTATATTTCATAGAGTTGAAAAAAACAACATATTTTTGGAAATAAGTTTGAGTGGAAGAGAGGACTTAATAGTCCTAACTCCGCCTAATAAAGACAATTTTCATTTCATTTCATTTCATTTCATTTCATTTCATTTCATATTTCTAATTCAGCTTAAATATTGTTTTTGAAAAGAACCCCTATTATATCCGCATACGTTATTATATTTCAGTTGTTTAGTGATGTTAAATTGTTTAGTGATGTAGTTATACTGATTGTATATAAGATAGAAAATATCGGTCTCAACACAGTGCCTTGGGATATTCCAAAATTTAACTCTATATTATTTGAACTTTCATTTTTTATTTGTACTCTTTGCTTTCTTGATATTAAAAACAATTTAATCCATCCTAGGGGCACTCCTTGTACTCTGAGATCATAAAGTCAATAAAAGATTATTGAATAATCAAAACAGTTGAACGCTTTCTGCAAATCCAAGAAAACACCTACAGCTTTACATGTGAAATATATAGTGAAATTCCCGACCAGAATTACATGTTCCCCTAAAACGGCTATTGATAATTTTTTAATAAAACATGTAAATAAATTTAACATTACAGTGGAAGGTATTGTCACCTGCCTATCTGATCACGATGGACAATTGGACGATCTAAACAAGTCTAATCTAATGATTCAAAATGAAAATATAAAGTGTGTAAAAAAGAATAATGTTTTCACAAAACATGTGAACGTAACGTCTAATTACAAAAGTAAGTAAAAAAAATTAATGGATAACAGAAGATTTAAAACCTCAGTACAGGGAAAGAGTTGAATTGACAAAGAGGACTACATATTCAAAATCCTCCTTATTAACAAAAGTTTTATAGAATAAGAAATCAGATTATAGAGCAAAATTAAACAAACCAAACTACTTTAAACACAAAATTAGTATGTCTTCTAATCTACAGAAAGAGGTGTGGAAAATAATTAACATCGAGGTAGGTAATAAGACGAATAAGAGAAATTGACTAATATTATATAACATTGTATGAATAAAGAATTTCTGATTTGAACTGCTTCAACAATTTTATTACAAACAAAATTAAACTACAAGCAGCTTATGAACTATTTAAGACAACATTTTCTATATATGCGTGAAACTGTTTTGTAGATCTCAAACTGGAACTCTTGAAGGCTCAGAAATGTTGAAGAATTTTGAAACTGACCGATTATCTAATGAAGAATGTTAAAAATTATTTCTGCTAATCATGGTCTAAGACACAAGTCTAAGTGCCAAGAAATAAGACTTGGCACCAAATATAACTGAGGAACTAGTGTACATTGTAAACTTTGTGGAATTCTTGTCATAGAAATAAAGCACTGGTGGGTAGAAAAAAAGACAGAAATTGTGGCTAGTAGCAGTCCTAATCTGCAGCCAAGACAAATCAATGTTGATGTCATTTCTTGTCCAGAGCAGTCTAAAAAAGAAGACAGACTCTCCTGAACACTGAGAGTAGATGGACTCCTCCAAGTACTGCTGCAGTTTGTCACTAACTCATACCTGTACTGAATATGACTCCACACTACTGAAAATAAAATAAATTAAACCCTTAACATGCGTCCCGTAAAAACAGGATAGTCCCGTTTTTTCACAGATAATCCCAGTGTCCCGAAAAAGACTATCAGGATGCCGAAATGTGCCGTATTTACGTTAGGTAGGCATAAAAATCATAAATTCACTATTATTTCCTTAATTATTATTTATTATATAAGTAGCTATGTCTTATTTTCTAATAATGGGAGTGGAGACCCTTTCTGCAATTCTCTAAGTAGTATATAATTTCAAAATGGATTGTTGTGATTTTTATAAATTTGCCTTAGAACAGACAGAAGTAATGTTAAAGATGACTGGAACAAATACTAAATATTTCAAAGGATCTACTAACTCTTTTAACGTTTAATATTTTCCTTCAACCGCATTTTGTTCTAAATTATCTTGTACCTAACATTGTTGTTTAATAATCTCCAAATAGGGGTTTTAAGCAAAGCCGCTGAGCCACTAGGCTTAGGTATAATTTTGACACCTATAACTTTGTGTCAAAATTATAGGCGTCCCGTTTTTTTCCAGTTGATGATCTGGCCACCCTACCTTAACAGGATAGTTTACACCATTCAAAGCCACCAAAGAAAACTAAAACGAATTTCACCAGGCCAGGATAGAGAACTGTACAATATGTAAAAAGAACAGCGAATGATAAATGCGAGTTTGCCCAATACCTCTCCAAGATTTTTAAAATCTGATATGCATGAAGTAAAGAAACTATGATGAACAAAATACTGTCTTCTAATAAGATAAGCTGATATCTATATAATAAACTCATATTTAACTAAAATAATAATTAATATACCAATTCAGTGTATATCTATCAAACTGATATGTTTTCTTTTTATCCCTTTGTTATTCCAGTGTTAGATAATAAACAATGGCACAAGTAATTGGCTAGTTTGAGGTCAAATAGTTGTATCGATTTTAAATTTGTAAAACTTTTAAATATATTTAAAGATACAGTAGTTCATTTATTTTTTAACATAATTATGATGACAATGAAAATAAAAGTATCTTTAAAACGTAATATTGAACTTATTAAACCTATTCCACAACTATTTTTTTTAAATCCCCAAAATTTAGGATTTTTCCCAAAATTTTTGCTAATGGCACAGCTTGCCCCATCAATGACCCCCACTCTTAGTAGTAATTTAAACCAGCATGATCACCCCTAAGGTTAAATTTTCTTAGTCTCACATCACGTCTTTCCCTGTGTTAGATCTTAATAAAGTCATTACATATGACAATTTTAATTATTTTATTAAGTCATATGATGGAGATGGAAGTGACAGGCTGCAGGCCCAGTGGGAGACAGAGAAGAAGATGACTGGATTTGGTGGGAGTTGATGTGGAGAGGAGAGGAGTTCTGACCGAGAAGGTGCTGAGAGAGGAGTTGTGGAGGGACAGACGCGGCTGGAGGGACTTGGTGATTCCCAGACCCAGGAGTTGCTGGAACGGAGACTGGATATATATGTATCTCTAAGTCATAGAATTTGTAATACATACGACAATTGTTGCATCTGATTTTATCTTCTTTATGCTTAACTTCGTTTCACTCTCCAATACACGTTTTGTAAAATTCACAGTATAATTCAGAACTAGAGCTGTTACTACTGCCTCATCTGAAACAGATTTGTAAATGAAAACAATAATTAATTCAAACAATTTGTTTTTTTTGTTCTTACAATATAGGCAAATATGGATATCGAATGAGAGTGATGATATATGAATCTAACTATCTGGTGGTTACAGTCCATAAATATTGGTAACTTTATGGCCAGAAAAAAAAAATTAGATTTTTTCATTTTACTTAGAGGAATTCAAAAAATGTGTCATGCACACCATATCATGAGTTCTGTTTAGATACAATCATATTGAAAGACCAGATAAAACAAATGTCTTGATCTCAAGTGGCTCCTTAACAATGCAGTGGGTTAGATAATTAATTTCTACAACTTGAGGATATTAGACTCAATATCTTAAACTATTAGCATGCACATATTATGAAATTAAATTCTTGTTAACATTAGAATTTCTCATCACTCAACAGGTAACATTTCTCATCACAACAGAGTAGTTCCCCAACAGTATACAAGTCAAATTTTTACAAATGTTTCGAAACAAGTAGTTTTTAATGTTTCAAAATATAGTAAAGACACTTTTCTATTTTGAGCAACTTTGAAAACAAAGCAAATACTTAGTTCAACAGATTTTTTAAAAATGAAAACTTTAACTTGAATATTTTGATCAAACATCTAATACTGTAGATCTTTAAACTACAAAGGTATTTATTGAATAGTTCTAGATCTATAGTTCTAGGGCTAAAGAGATTAAAGATATGAGAAATGCTTAAAACATTTTTTCAGGTAAATTAAATTTTAAAAATTTGAATAAAAGTAAGTTTATGTTAATATAAACAAAGTATATATAAACAAATTTATGTGTGTTTGTCCTTTTTGCATTAATAAACCACTCTTCAGATTTCCATGAAACCTTGAGAAGTTGTAGAGTTCACTCCTGGGAAGGTTTGACACCATCAGCCTTAGATAGAAACAAATAAAATGAACACTTTTGAAATAAGCTAAGTGATGCTTATTGAAATTTAACAATTAAAATAAACTAAAACATTACCTACTGTTTATATGTTATTCCGGTAGCAAGGCATGGGGGTTAACAGCTAGTTTAGAATAAATGTTTTATCTATAAATAATACTTAGTTTCAATTTTGTGTTTGTTTGGTTTTAAAACTGATGGCACATCTTTATTCTTTTTATATATTTTAGGATTACCTGAAGGATGGATCCAAATAGCCCTGAATCTGTTCTTTTCATATTTTGGAAAATGGTAAAAAGTATTAACAACCTGTAAATTCAATTACAAACAATTAAATCTGTTTATCCTGCAACTAGAATAAAGGATCATTTTACTGTTTATGTTGACAGGCTTAAAACTATACTACAAAAAAATAACGAAGCATCTATATAATAATTATAAAAACAAACTGTTTAAAAACACTCTCAGACCCACCTAGCTCTATCTATTTGGATCTCCAGGGCTAATCCATATTTCCATGGTTTTAGTTTTCATTTTTCATGACAGAATTTATGTCAGGTATTCTTCAACTCTCTTATTACTTCTAATATGTCAGGTATTCTTCAAACTTCTTTATTTTTAATACATCAGGTATTCTTCAATTTCCATATTACTTTTAAGATTACAAGCCTAGATTGGTTCTTCTAAAATACAGTTAAACATTTATGGGGAAAGACATATAGGTCCTACATGATTCTGTTTCCTTTTTTTTAAGTAATAGACCTTTTTCTAACCAACAGTATTCTTTCTGTTTGTCAAATATGTTTTATTGGTTGAGTCATTTCTTCTACAGTGCTGAGGCCAGCTTACTTTAAATATTGTGTTGTGATCTCACCTTCTCCTGATCCTTTGTTGTTTTAAGTTTAAGTTTCTTAATTTATCTAGTTATTTCAATTTCATGGTCTTTGTCAGTTGGTTGATACTAGGCCTATTCAATTTGAGTGGTGTTAGTTTTTGGAAATTGGTTAGTTCTGTAGAATTTACAGATCTTTAATATGTTAAATAGAACAACATGCTATTGCATCTGAGCTAGACTTCTTCCATTAAAATAGGTTTGCCGCCTTCAAGCTCGCATTTCAGTTCTGGCCCAAGTCGACAGTAGTGTGTAGCCTCTCTCAAACTTTATCATTGCTACAACTTATTGTAACGCTTTAGTGTTGTGCTCTACTATTTCTGCCAGTATTTTTTTTTAGTTGTTATACACGTTATATTCATGTTTTAATATAATTTTTGGGCAGTGATTAACATGTTGTACCTGTCTTTGAGTGTATGAGTCTCAAATGAGGCACTGAATTGTTTCATTTCAGTGTATGGTCCAGTGATCAGAAGTGCTAGCATTTGCCAAAAGGCTTCGTCAACTAGATTTTTTTCAAAAGCAATAATGTCAGGTTTCTAAGGATGCTGAAAGCATCATACAATTATTGATTGTGTGATTAAACTAGCACTCAGCCAGTAAAACCCATTTCTCGAGTGTTGCATGTTTGGGCCTTAAGTATGTTATGGACACTTGAGATTTCAACTGGTCGGTGTCATAGCCAGTGAATTATTAAAAAAAATTGTCGCACATCATAAATTTTACTACTTGTTTATTTCATTAGGTGTAACATTAATGCTTTATATAGTAATACAATAAAGTTACTTGGTGAATGAAGAACCTCTTCCAGTTACACTGGACTTTCACTTTTTAACGTTCCAGTTACAGCTGGAACGTTAAACTCAATGCTGAAGACTTAATCCTAGATCGTAAAGTACGACATAATTTATGTTGCACACAAAATTTCTTCTAAAAGCGAGTACGGCATAATTTATGCTTTTGCATTAAAATCAATAAAACATATGTTTATCATTAAGCAATCACAAGAAAGTTAGTACTAATCGACACAGAATGTTCTGTCGATTTTTTATGCAAGTTTATAAACGTAGGAAATAAAATAAAAAAATTCCCACCTGGCGCGGAGGTCGGGAGTGGGAAAATAGTCAATGACTAAAGAATAACCAGAAGACGGAATAAGGCTTAGAAAATGTCAATCTGCAGAGAATGAAGTATTCTAGCCAACAAAACAAATTGAAATGTTGTAGGTGCTTTGGGTGTTTTACTAAAAATGTTTTTGTATTTTCCATAATGCTGTGATTTTCCAACGGCCAGGTACGGCATAATTTATTATGTTCTTAAAAGTTGTTGTTCAAATTTTATTTTCCGCTATAATCTAACAATTCTTGTATATTTCTATTCAGAAATATATGTTCTATCAAGTGTGAGTGTTGTAAAAACTCCCAAAAATGATTTTATATTTTTTATAATGTTTACAATATGCAACATTTTGCAAGTGCCGTTTACAAAATTTGCGCATGCTGACTTACGGTGCTAAAAGTTTTATACTTTTAGGATTATTTTCATATATTTTACATTTTCTTGTAGCCAATAGATTGTACTAATAAAGTACATATAGCAAAAAATTATACATATACCCCTCATTTTTAGACTGTTATATAATTTTTCACAGACATTTTTCGTTTCCGTGGTTTTTTTTATTTTCTGCAATAAACTAAAAATATGTCTACAGGTACAATATGACTATTTTTCCTAAACAACTTGCTCTTGTCTATTCAATGATCATTTTTATGAATTTATACTTGTACTATTTGAATACCTACAATGATCATACTGTAACTATGCACTTTTTTCATCTTTGCTTCTTATGTAACCTAAACAAAAAAACTCCCCAAAAAAAACCTATTATTTTATATAAAATGTAAAACATATTATTATAATGCACTGAATTATAAACAATTTGGCTTTCTTGGAATTATTTACTAAAATTGTTTAGTGCTCCTAAGGAGAGTTATAAGTGTTTTTCAAATTTTTGGTAATTATGCACTTTCTTGCCACCTCTGATATCTGTTGAGGAGTTTATTTTATCCGCGGAAAACTCGTTTTTTATCTGATAGTTAACAAACCTTTTTTTTAAAATCGTTATTTTTCAACAACATTTTTTCATTTCTCATGTTTTTTATGCTGAACACAAATATATAACTGGTTTAGTAGTAAAATTACTTTTTCAGGTCGAAAAATGCATTTTTTCCTGACATAACCTAACTTATCCTAATTGTCTATTTCTCAACGAAAATTCTTAATTTGTGTTAAATTAGTGTTTGGCCTCCATAACGGCCTACCGGCCGTCACTCCGGCAGGAATATAGGTGAATTCGGTTTTTGTGATTAATAGTTGTTGTATATATAGATCATGTAATGGCCGGTAATCGCGATTCACCGCGATAGTAGTTTTCCGTTATATCTCGAGAAATATTTGTACTAGACCAAAATAGTTTTCAAATTCGTATTTAACGCAAAAAACACACCAAAATAAAAGAAAGAAGATTAAAATAATACTTAAATTAAGGGAAATGTGACAAAAATACTAAAAGTTGTAACAATGGTTTTTCAAATTTTTCGATAAAATACGTTATTTCCACGGAATAAAAAGCATTTCTCGTGAAAATACAGCAAATTCTAGACCCATTTCAAGCAAAATGTTTCAAATTTGTTTGGTGGCAAGAAACTGCATAAATACCAAATTTCTTTCAGATTTTTTTTTCTTGAAAATGATTATTTACTACCGGTAATTCATTATGAGTTTTAATGGTAGCATATGAATGTACACAGTTCTTAATAATAAAAAAGTTTGGAGCATATTCAGTATTTTTACAAAAAAAGCGATGAAAAAAAAAGCTGTTGGGAGTTCATAATGGTTCACCTGATGTTCACGATCTAGAATTAATGCTTGTTTAAGTTTAAATCACTTGATTTGAGTGCTTGTACTCTTATATTCCTTTCCTTGTTACCATAAATATACTGTTTTTGAATGTATAAATGGTGTAAACCGTGTATAAATAAATAAAACTCAATTTCAGTAGATAGCCTATAATAAAGAGAAACTTTTAAAAACTTGTTTTTTCAACAATTTTTCTAATTACCATTTTTCTAATTTTTTGTCGAAAAGAGTGAGCCTCTAATTTGGGTTTGTGGTAAAATTATTTTTTAGACCAAAATACAGTTTTTTTCATACCTAACCAAACATATCAACTTAGTTGTTATGAGCCATTTGTTGATGAAAAAATATTGGTCGGTAGCGTAGTTGGTTCAATCCCAGCTTCATGTGCTAAAGGTTCTAAGTTCGATCCGAATCAGAGTCAATACATTTTGAGAAGGATCAGCTGATAACCACCGGCTGTTCATTTGTCATTGGGCTATTAATTAATGACACTTTCTAAGGAATAGTCGGCCATAGTTTGTAACAATGACTACATTCCCTCATATACACTCATCACATTCATTCGAAATCCATATTCGCCCATATCTTGACGATCGGTGTCTTATGAATAAATAAAATAAATAATTAATTGTAGTTAGCAACTTATAGAATCTACTTTTCGATTATCAACTTACCTGGATTTGAAAAGGAACTAGGATCGTTTTTACTAAGCAATTCAGTTGAAGACATGTCTAAAATCACTTGTATTCCGATAAATTAACTGAAATAATAACGAGACTCTGAAAAGAAGATAGCACTAAGTAGCTTAGCTAGAAAGCACTTATTTTCTTATTACACTTTTTGGACCTATTTACTTATTTAAGCTCTACTTACAAATTAAAAAGAAATTATACTAAAACACACAGGTATCAAAGGAATGCCGTTTTCAAACTTCAGCACTCAACTGTACTAGTTAATTAGAATCAGTGTTTATTTATTTTGCTCTTATTAGACCTGTCAAATTCAGAAGTAAGGTAATTAATTTAAGAATGTGCGTTGACAACAGAACAAATTCTGATGCTGATCAAGACCGGTCTTGCCACAATTACACTATCACTACATACAAAATCAAAGCTACAGTCGGTGACTCATTAGTGATTGGTTGAATTGAGTCAACCTAACCTTAAACCAGTGTTGCCAGACTTAAACATAAAATTACGGGGGCTAGAGGCATAGACCTTCTATAGGTATAATAGAAGGTCTATGCTAGAAGTTGCAATTGCGTGAAACCATGAAACTATATTACACTTTTTTCTAATTACCTTTCTAGGTAAATTACTCATTTTTAGCCAATGTTATACGTATTAATGATCGGCGTTTAATTATGTTCGCCTTTCTATTTAAAAATATTGATACATACAAGTGATTTTATTTTATACATACATTAAATAATTAATTTTAATATAAATATATATATATATATATATATATATATATATATATATATATATATATATATATATATATATATAATGTTAAAATAAAAACAACCTCGGTACTGCAATGCTTTGAACTGTCAGTACAACAGCAAAATTAGCTAACCACTAAAGGGTCAATTACACGTGGTGAGTTTACTAGCTACTAGCCGGCTAGTTAGAAGCCGGCGAGTCGGCAAGTGCGCTAGTTGACGATTACACGTAGCTTCCCACTCGCTCACTCTCCAACTAGTTGCAGGGTAGAGAACTGCGTGTTGTTGAAGTGTTTTTAGTCATCTAAAATTTGTATAATGTTTGTGATTTGTGAAAATGAAGTGGAATGGAAATGATATAGTTGTGTTTCTTGAAGTATACCGCAAATATCCTTTGTTGTGGAACATTATGCACAAAGATTATACTAACAAAACACTGAAGGACAATATGAAACGTCTAATGAGTGAACTTGAAGAACATAACTTATTAGGGGGAATGGATTTAAAACAAGTTAAGGCAAAAATAAAGTCAATCAAAGATGTATACAGACAGGAACTACAGAAAATAGAAAGAAGTAAAAAAAGTGGCTGTGGTACTGAAGAAGTGTATACGCCAAAGCTGAGTTGGTTTAATGACGCAAGTTACCTGAATGAGGTGTCATCAACAAGAAAGAGCACATCAAATATGGTAAGTAAAAAATTTATTAACAAGTAGTAAATAATTAAAGTAAAGTGGAACATGGAAAATTCGAAGTTTTGGCGTGACAAATTAAGGTATAAATTAGCGTCTGAAAATAATTGTGTATTGATCGGAAAATATGTAAGTTGACAAATGTTACTATTTGGCCCATGGCCACTTCTATACACTTAAAACACATTAATTCCAACTTTCTCCCATTGCCAGGGGAGTGTATTTTCTTCAGTAAAGTATTTCACGTATTTCTTCCTAATTCCCTCAGCAATCTTACTGTAGTTATTGCTGCTTAGTTTAGCCACAGGTTGCAGAACAGTGGGACTTTCCCTCCAAAGCCCAGGTGTTACATTGCCAGTATTGAAATCCTCTCGGTCCACTGCTTGTTGTGGCATTTAGTTGCCTGGAGCAGTCTTTCTCAGCCAGTTATGCAGACTGCAAGCAGCAACAATAACTCTATCAACAGTATCAACTTTTACCTCAATTGGCCTCGAAAACACTCGGAATCGCCAGGCTAGTATGCCGAAAGTATTCTCCGAAACTCGCCTGACACGAGAAAGACGATAATTAAATATTTTTTCTCCGTCACTGAGCCCAACTTTGCTGTAAGGTTTCATGAGATCTGGTCTTAGGGGGAAAGCATCGTCTCCGATAATAACAGAGCTCTCCGGAAATCCAATTGTTTTACTTTCGATTGCAATGTTTAGAGTACTGTCTTTAAATATTGCGCTGTCACTCGCTCAGCCATTTCCTCCTACATCAATAAAGGTGAAGCAGTAATCGGCATCAACCATAGCAAACAATATAACACTGTATTTTTTTTGTAGTTTAAGTACACTGAACCGGAAAAAGGAGGTTTTTTAACGACGATGTGTTTACCATCTATAGCACCGACACATCCAGGGAAGTTCCAGCGCTGAAAGAATAACTTCTCGATTTCTTTCCATTCACATTCTGTTTTAGGAACCTGCAAGGAAAATTGTATTAAAACTTGTAATATTAAATATTCATAAAGTAAAATATTCATAAAGTATTATTAGCTGTTGTTCTTTTGCAGTATCTGTCAAACAAAAGTATCCAATCGATACCAGATGAGGAGTCTGAAGGCGTGGCAATTGAGTCAGATGCAGGCGACACTGATAACAACTCCACTGGAAACATCATCAAGGCTCACTCGTCTACAGCTATGGGCCCACCAGAGCCTCCAAAGAAAAGGTACAGAAAAACCCCACAACCAGATCCTCCCAGCACTGACATATCACAGGTAATTCAGAAACTTGACAAAATTGCACACATGTAACTGAGGATAAGCAATATGAGCAGTTCGGTAGATATGTTGCTGCAGAACTCCGACAGCTACCTAAACGAGAAGCAATTTTGCTGCAGCAAGAAATTCAAGGTTGTATAACCCGTTCAAAGCTTTCTCTATTGGATAACGAACAAGAATTTCACGACTTCACATTTATGCAATCTCCAAATGGTGATGCACTTACTTCGACAACTACCTCTTCAAACGAAGAAGATGTATTACAAACAGCCATGATAAATACGTTTGGAAAATTGAATTAATAAGAACTATGAATACAAATGTACTTACACAAAATCAATTCTTTTCCAGTGTTTGTAAACCTTATAGATACTTGTTAATCAATAGAACTATGTTATAATACAAATTTAATTACATGAAATAAATTATTTTTCATTGTTTGTAAAGCGTAGATAATTTATTAACACTCACCTCAATGAATGGTCGAAGGACGCAACAAATCGCTGTAAGTACGTAGGGTATAAACTGTGATATCGTTGATTCCGGAACTCTAAACAGGTACTCTAAAGATGTAAATGAATCTCCAGTGGCTAAATATCGTAACGTTATTTCCAGTTTTGTGGCTACTGGGATTGCCATCCTCATTACCGTGTCCTTTTTTTTCAGCATTCCATCCACCATACCCAGCAATACATCGAACTGTGCACTGGTAATTCTTAAAATATTTCTATATGCTGTAGCATCTTCGTCTTTCAGCTCCCTTAATAATGTACTTGATGCACCATAACTTTCCCATCTTCGTATCCACGGTTTCACCCACACACCTCTCCGACGACGTTTCGTTCTCTCATTTTTTCTACGTATTAACTCTGCTTTTAATATAGTTGATAAAACAACAACTCCGGCTACAACAAAATCCTCCGACATTTTCACCAAAACTGGCTTGTCACTTGCTGCTTTTTGACTAGCAACTCCATTTACACACGGCTAGTTTACTACCTAAGTCGCTCAAACGCCGGCGAGTAGCGATTAAAGTAGACCGATCTTCAACTTTTTCGCCAGCTTCTTTACTAGCCGG
Organism: Stictocephala bisonia; assembly: GCA_035578905.1. Taxonomy (NCBI): domain Eukaryota; kingdom Metazoa; phylum Arthropoda; class Insecta; order Hemiptera; family Membracidae; genus Stictocephala; species Stictocephala bisonia. The sequence continues at coordinate 41,272 of JAQJVL010003526.1, read as the reverse complement.
CTACTAGCCAACAAGCTTGCTAGTTGGTGATTACATGGAGCTAGTTTACTATCAACTAGCGAACTAGCCGGCTAGTAGCTAGTAAACTCGCCACGTGTAATTGACCCTTAACTGACAACAATAACTGATTAGATATAACGAGCATGTTTGTCAAAGTCAAACAAGCTCAAGTGTCCATATTTTTAGACAGGGGTCTAACTAAACAATGTTAAATACTAGCATAGACGTTCCTATTATAGGTATAATAGAAGGTCTTTGGTACTAGTCTATGTGTGTGTATGATGGAGGTAAAACACCCTTATAATTCTGCCAGGCTGCGTATTAAAATGATAATCAGTGGCAATTTCTTATCTCGCCAGACGTATTTTATAGCACATTATGCTAATTTAACGTATACAAATATTTAACTTGGGAATCTTTAATATTATCGTTTGTAATGCTTCAGATGTCCTCTGAAGTTTCTACAGTACAGTAACACTTTTGTCTTTGATTCGTACAAAAACGATAATAATTATCGTACGCCTGGCAACACTGCCTTACCCATGCCTGTTCCGAACTTTTTTGTGCAGAACTCAAATTTCTTTATTTTTTACAATAAATACATTGTATAATAGCGTCATAAATGTAATTCCTTTACATAAATGTAGTTCCTTACAGCTGTATAACTACATAGTTTTAGTAAACGAAACATAATCTTTAACACCGTAGAAAGCTTCTTTCTGCAGTATTTTCATGACCCCCTTCCAAACAAAAGACGATCTTTTTAAACTTTAAGTGATGGTGGGAAGAATTGAATAGGGTAACACCATTGTATAGTAGATGATTTTTTTTAAACTTGTTCTGTGGCGTGGAATTTTTAAATTGTTATTTTCTCTAAGTGAATAACACGTTCTATTATTTAACTCTATATCTTGAAATAAATTAAGATTTTGATAAACAAAAACAAGGACGGCATTAATATAAATACATGGAAAAGTTAAAGTTTTATTGAAATAATATTGGTTAAGTTACCTTTTTTCCCGTCAACAGTTCTTCTTTCATAAATGTGCTATGTACATTTCAAAGCGTAGAGCTTCATCATCAGGCTTTCCAAAAACGTCACTATTTACATACTAAACATTAAAAATATAAACTATAAACACTCAAACATATTAACACAGTACATTTGCCGGCCGGCGATAGACACCAACTGATCAGACATTGCATTGGTGAAAGACTGTGTGACAAATTCCCAATAGAAACACTTCAACTATTTAACTTATACAACTGAAATCAAGAAAAAACTTTCTTAACGCTTAAGTTTTTACTTTTTAGGAGAACTGTTATTAAATATTATAGCCTTTATATTACATGATAATTTTGGAAATATATAGGCCTATTGTAACTTATAAACATTTAACTACTTTTTCATTAAATCTGTAAATGACATAAGTGATTCTACAGTGAAGCCAAATATCACTGCTTTAGAGCTAATTATTCAAAATTGCCCTATGCCTAAATCTTTTAATTTCTCCCCAGTTTCTTCAGAAACTGTTTTATGTATTGTTAAATCTTTTAAACCATCAGATAGTTTAGATATTTATGATAATTCATATAACCTAGTTAAAAAAGTAATATACAGTTTAGTGTGTCCACTAAGGCACTAACCAATTGTGTGAATAGATGTTTCCTAGAAGGATATTTTCCGTTAGAACTTGCGTCCAGAGTGGTGCCAGTATATAAAAAAGAAGAAAAAGACTCCAACAAGCTACAGTAGAAATACTGGAACTATATCTCTTGTTCCAGTATTTCTAAAATGTTAAAATCTGTAATTTATAGTCAGTTATCTGAGTATTTTGAACAAAATTGCTTATTTAACAAATCACAGTTTGGTTTCAGAAAAAAATTATCAAAAATACATGTTATATATTCCCTAGTTAACATTTTTTACAAGTTTTTGAAAGTAAATGTTTTGCTCAAACCACCTTCTGTGACTTGAGTAAGGCCTTTGACTGTGTTGAACATGGTGTAATTTTAAAGAAAATGCATTTCTATGGTGTTGGTGATGTAGGTTAGAAAATTTTAAAATCTTATCTGGAAACTCGTAGACAAATCTTTTGCGTAGGAAAGGACCAATCTATGTGGCCTTTGTTAAAAGAAGGTGTTCCGCAAGTCAGTACTAGGGTCAAATTTTTTCCTAGTGATGCTAAATGATCTACCATCACACATTAAAACAGATACAATATTATACGCAGATGTTTTTCTCAATTATAGAAGTGAAATCAACAACCTCAAAAATATAGTTGAGAACACAATTCCTAGAGGTGGGCGTTTCTGTTGTTTTTACAAAATGAAAACGAACTGTTTGTTAGTTAAAAGCAACTGTTTGGAGAAACAGTTGAAAAGAACAGGTTGTTTTTTTCTCAAAGTGTGGAATGAAACTTGAGAGATGGTCAATTTGTAAACAAACAGGACATACCCTTCGTTTTGTAACGGCCGATTTATTTAAACATTTATTCATTAAACATTTTTTATATTTACTAAATAAAAATGTATACTTATTTGAATAATTTTGCAATTCTTTACAATCACCTATAAACCAAATCATTGCAATTTTTAATTATTAATTTCTAATATGGAATGTTAATTACTCATTGATACCATACTAGGGATTAATAATTATTTATTAGTTCATTATTAGAACGTCAAATAAATATATAAATACATAGAACAAATAATAACTTTATTTCAAACCACAAAAATTTTAGTGCAAACAGTTCGTTTTTTAATTGTAGATCCTATATGTTTCACTCACACTAGTATTATGACAACTGTTCTTACAAACAAAAGCGTCCCGAACTGTTTGAAAACGAAGGCCAAGGCAAACGACTACCAGCGAACGAACCAGCTCAAAAACAACTGTTCTTTCCAAATATGTTGTAAACAACAGGCGCCGTAGAGAGGAGGGGAGCATTCAACAGTGTGCAGTGGCAGTGAGTAACAGTGAACAACAAAGAACAGTTATTTCAGGCTGAGTCAAAACTGTTTGTTCATTTTTTTCAACAAACTGTTCTTTTCAACAGTTTGGCGTTTTTGTGCCCACCTCTAACAATTTCTCAAGCATCAATGTGATTAAGGGCAAAAGGTTTCTTATTGAATGATACGAAAACACAGGAAATAGTTTTTAGTTTAAGAGATATGCTACTTTCTAATTATTTTATTAATGTTTTTTAGGAGTTTATATTGATCATAAGCTTAGTTGATAACAGCACATAAATTATATTAGTGGTAAACTGTCTAGAGTTATTTTTTATTGAAAAGTCAAAAAACTGTGTTCTAGACAGTAATGTTAGGTCACCTTATTTTTAATTTTTTCAAAGTACCGTATACTTAATTATGGAATTTTACAGAGGGGTAATTGTAGTTATGTCAATGATATTTAACTATTACAGAAAAAGGCTATTAGATAAATTACTGGTTCAGATAACAGAACACATTGCAGGCCTTTATTTATCCAATGTAAAATTTTGACTGTAATTAACTTGTATATTTATTCAGTATTAACACACATTAAAAATAAAATACCAGAAATGCAACACGGGAAATATGTTCACACCCATAATACAATAAATAATAAACATATCTATATTGTCCAAATCAGTTAATAGTTATGAAATAATTGGCCAGAAATTGTTAAACAAACTGCCCGAAACACTACAAAATCCTGTCATTTCTATAGAACAGTTTAAATTAAAACTATAACTGGTTGCTACTCCACCCATTTTATAACTTAGGAGAATTTTTTGAAATTACATTTTTTTACTATAGATCTATTTCAATTGTGCTGATTGTATGTCTATATTTTTTTAGATTACGCAAATTGATGTTGTCTATTGCTTACTCCACCCATTTTATGACTTAAAAGAATTTTTTGAAAATAATAGGCCTATTATTTTTTTTACTATCCATTATAATTGTGTTGATTATATGTTATGTATAAAGTATAAGTATTGTACGTATTTTTAGATTAAGATCATTGAAGTGTCTATTGCTGTAAAGTGCTTAACGACAGTCTTTAAATAAATTCTATTTATTTAAAGACAAGGTTTTTAAACATACATTATTGACATATTCCTTTACTTAATATGTACATTGATGATTAAAGAAAGTTTTAAATAAATAATTACTAAAAATTAATAATCTGAGTAGGTAATTTGTAGATATCTGAATAACAATTCAGAACTATACTTTTCTGCAACAAATACAAAATAATGGTAATAATGAAAGACTAACAATATGTTGACTTACTTTTAATTAAACAGATGTGGATTCTGTTGGGTTGCCATAATGGTTGATTGTAATCTTGTTGATTCTTTTTCAAACCATTCTAACTGGTCTTTAGTCTTTACCATACTAACTATTTTCTGCAAGTTCTCAGAAAGTTTTAATTTTCTTTCCTCTAAATCTGCATCTACACAAATAGTTGCTGCAACATCTTTGGCAACCTCTTGCGGAATTTCTTCATTAGAAGAATTATTAATTGAAAGAGGGTTTGTGTCTCTCTCATATTTTTTAACCCTTATGTGTTTAAGCTCAGCTTTGTGGCCTACATGTGAGGACAAATAAATAACATGGACCCCTTTATCATCAATAGTTGCTTTCATGTAAGCTGGACAGAAGCCATTTATTTTACATGAACCTGTCCTCTTTAACTGTCTCTTGTTCAAGCTAACCGATTTAAAAATACCACTGCGGTGGCATTTGTAAGTACAAGTTGACAAACCACTGGATGAGTGAGTTGATTCTTTCGTAAAAAACGACACAGATTTCTTTTCAATTTCATCTTTCCATGTATTGAAATCTTGTAAAGAACAAAAATTATGCCGTTCGTATTGTAAATGGATATGATGCGTAATTTTAAAATGAAAGTTAATCATTTTTTTGCCTTTACCAACAGCTATAAAAGGACAAAGAGGACATTTCTTACTTATTGATGAAGTTACTTTAGGAGCTTTGTGTTTTTCTCTCTTGTGATAGTTCAAACGACTTTCTTTCATAAAGGAAGCATTGCACTCTGAACATTTGTAACGCTTTACAAATGACTGATGAGAATTCTCATTTTTTTCCTCGTGCCTTTTTACATGTTTTTCTAAAATTGACCTGTGACAAGTCTTAAAATCACAGTAAGAACAATGCTTTTCTTCTTCTAAATGAATGGTTCTTACATGATAATCCAATGAACTCTTCGAAGAATATTGTTTATCACATAAAACACAGGTGAATTTTTCTCTATCTGAAATTATTTCCCCACTAGAATTTCTCAAGTGAACCGATTTTATATGTCTATGACAATTACTTCTCCTATTAAATTTTTTTAAACAATACTCACAAGTTGCTGGAGGAGTCATGACAGAATGTATTTACACAAGAATCTATAACAAGAAAACATTGTAAATACATATCTTATCTTTTTTCGTTTAGTAACGAAATAAATACCGATTGCAAACTATATAGAACAGGGGACTTGCCAATTTTTAGCTGAAATTTTCTCATAATAGAACAATAACGAAGACACAAAAATATAATCTTTTTCAGCTGAAGTCAGGATATGAGGAAAAACATAATATATATTTGTTTGCAAATATAGAGCTTTGGATACTCAAATAGTGCTGATTTTTGTCTTTGTCACGAATATGGCAAGGGTTTAGCAATCAAACCACTACTAAGGTTCAGTTTCCACTTAGGAAATGTCCAGTTAAAGTAAGGTTATGTTTTGATAGAATAGGCCCAGCTTGGGTATTTGTTAGGTTAGGTAGGTTGGGTTCTATATACAACTAAGAAACTTTTCTTAGTTGTATATACTCTACAAATAGCAAGGGTAAGACTACATAGACCTCTCTTACACTTAACCACTAAGGTTAAACTTGTAGGTTGGATTAGGTTTTATGAGTAGGCTGGTGTTTTAGATTCGTGATTGTTAACCTAACATTATAAAAACTAACATAATCAATCTGACCAAATCTAACATAACCTACCCAAACCTAACATAATATAACAACAATATCCTTTCAATACATAATGTTACTGAAACTGACAATTTCAACCTTAGTGCGCACTTAATAATATTTCAATTACAAACCCCTTGCCATATTCGCGATTAGGACAATATTTGGATTGTCCTTTTGAGTACCCACAACGATAGCTGCCCTATTTTTACGAACAAAAATATTTCTCCACATTTCTGTTTTCATAATTTTCATGACTTACGCTAAAAAATCATATTTTTGTTTCTCAGTTATCTACTATAAAAAAAATTCAGAAAAAATTGACAAGGCCTCCGATCTACATAATTACTCTTAACTTGATTTTATGTATAACAAATGGTAACTATCATATGAGATAGAAATCAATTTTGTCATTAAATGTATGTATTGCTGATCGCCTTTACTAATACATACATAATTAATATAAAATAAATAACCTATGCATGGCTAATACTGTTAAATAATAGAAACTCCATAATTAATTCGATTGTGTACAAAATTAATAACAAACAATATGCGTACATAAACAGTTACACTAAATGGATATAGTTGGAAATAAAATCAAAACAAAATCACTTTGAAGATTCACTACCATTATACTACTCAAAAGTAACAAAACGCAGAAAATGAATAAACACAACAGCAGACAACAGGCAGTAAATGACATCACAGATGAATTAATTACAGACAACAGAGGAATTTTGCACCAAAAGTATACTGCTGCTCAATCGGCTAAACTCGGAGGAGTTCGAATAATTTCGTCTGTAAAACTAGTGTTTTCCCCACCACAATCATCACATTGCTCAAGAAGGTTAAGATTAGGCCCGTTTAATTTTCATTATACTGAAAAAAATTTAAAAGATCAGCTGATGCATTATAAAGTGTAATAGTTAACTATTTTTCGCGCTCGGTTTTTTAGAGTTTTAATTGTGTTAAAAGTTTATTTTTTTGTTATTAATTGCAATATTAGTGATATTGAATACCTATTTTGTGTTGATTTCACCCAGTTATTGTTAAAATAACGAAGGGGTCTTTGTTTAAACATTGCTTACCTAAGCATAACCAAAAAACAATAATGGCTAAGCCAGTGTTTATTTTCCCTTCCCAATCTTCTGTCAACAAGCCTAAATCATGTGATTTAACGCCCAACACTACAGAATCAAATGAAAACATTGATCAAGATTTCTTAAGACCACCAACAAGAAAAACAGTCAACAATTGTGTAAATCTACAGCCTAAAAGGTATGTCGTAGATACTAATCAGCTGTGTGATCAAAACAAATTTAATCCACTATCAGACCACAACTACTCTATTGCTAATAATGATGAAAATGAGATGGCTGATGTAACTGCTACAAGTGAATTGCATAAAATTGTTAAACCTCCACCTATTTTTGTCCACGATGTTAACAATCATCAGGAAATTGTCAAAGATATTAAAAGTGTAATTACTTGTGAGTTTACCACTGAAGTCAAAGGCTCATCTTTGAAAATTAATCTTCTGACCATAGATGATTTTAGAAAACTGACACAATTTTACGACGAATCAAATGTTAAATACCATACGTTTCAGACAAAAATAGACAGGAAATTAGAAGTCGTAATTAAAAACGTTCCCTGCTCTCTTTCTCCAGAGGAAATTCAGGATGAGTTAATCTCTCACAACTATCCGGTTCTCACTGTAAATAGATTATTTAACAAGGAAAAAATTCCATTCCCTATTTGTGCAGTCTCGTTAGAAAACAATGAATCTGGAAAAGCTATATTTGAATTAAATAAACTGTGCTACTCTGTTGTTCATGTTGAGCCTAAAAGGAAGCCTACAAATGTGCCCCAGTGTACTCGATGTCAACGTTATGGTCACACGAAAAATTTTTGCAAGCTCGATCCCAGATGTGTGAAGTGTACTGGCCAACATCTCTACTCTGCTTGTCCGAAGAAGAAGACCGACCCCCCTGTATGTGTAAACTGTGGGGAGAATCATTCGGCCAATTTCAAAGGCTGTAAATACTATAAAGATATACAGCAAAAGACTAAAAGCAATGTTACTGGACTCACCCATCACTCATCTACTAGGAGCACTGATGAAAAGCGCAGTACCGAAAACACTGGAATTGGAATAAAACCCTCACAAGCCCGCCCTCAAGCAACTTCCAAGTCATACGCTCAAGCAACTAAGAAGACGTCAACAAATTTGCATCACCAAACTGATTTCAGTGTTTTTAATAACGACACTACTGAAACTGCAGCTAACGAGGTACTTGAGAGTGGCTCTAATATAGAACAACTAATATTAGATTTAGTTAAGTCAGCCATGCCTATCATTAAAAAGATTATATCTAATGTTATTACTTCACTGTTCAAAAATGCACCCTAGAACATGCATCATACAAAACTTAACAATCCTAAACTGGAATGCTGATGGCCTAAAGAGAAAGAAGAATATTTTTTCAGAGTTCATGGTTCGGCATAACGTCGATGTCGCCTGCATCACTGAGACGCACTTTGTAATAAATGAGCCCTTTAAAATCCCTGGATACTTTATTTATAGAGAAGACAGGAATGCACCCAATGCTTCTGGAGGAGTGGCAATTTTTATAAAAAGAAACCTTAATCATCACAATATACTGTTGCCAAATCTTATTTCAGCTGAAGCTGTTGGTATCAAAATTAATTTGCAAAATGACCAGTCTTGTAATGTTATTTCTGTGTACAAATCACCCAATCGACGTTTTCACCAACAAGATCTTTTAAATCTAAGTCATGGTGACACTCCAACTCTTATCTTAGGAGATTTAAATTGTAAGCATCAATTTTGGGGTTGTAGGGTAACTAACCCGAATGGGGTTCGCTTGTTACGTGCTATGAATGAAACCAATATAAATATTTCAGCTCCGTCTGAACCCACTCATTACCCTTGGCAAAACAATTTCCATCCTGATATATTGGACATTACTCTTCATAAAAACTTTGGAGCTCCTATTCTACAACAAGTAATCAGCGAACTTGATTCTGACCATCTCCCTATTATTGTAAGTTTTTTCATACAACCAATATTTTCTCCGCAAATTCCCAGACTGATAAACGGTCCAGTCGATTGGGATACCTTCTGTGCAGAATTCGACAATCGCATGAAAGTTCCAACGGACTTATATTCAGTAAATGGCATTGACAGAGCAGTTCAAGACTTTACAGAGTGTTTACAAATATCAGTCAAGAATGCAACTATCCGGACTTTTCCCCCTACACGAAACACTTTTCTTCATCCTCCCATGAGAATTATGCAATTAATTAGATATAAAAATAGAGTGAGACGTCAGTGGCAGAGATACAGGTACCCTCACTTAAAGATGCAGCTAAATGAACTAATTCGTAAAGTACGTAGCGAACTTGATGAATATAGGATTAATTCTTACAAACTTTACGTTTCTGATATTGATCCTGGTGATTCTAATATGTGGAAAGCAACAAAGAGGCTTTTACAATCACCGACAATTGTGCCTCCACTAAAACAAAATAATTTTATTTTTGAAAGTGATTCCGAAAAAAGTAATGTGTTTGCTGATTTTTTTGAGAATGCATTCATTCCTAATGTTGTTCATGATTTTGAAACTAACAGAAATGTTGAGGATTTTTTGTCCACAACCCCTAGCAGTGCAGAGCAGCCTGTGAAATTTACCTCACCCTCGGAAATTAAAAATATTATTAAAAATCTCCCCAACAGAAAATCTCCAGGGCATGACTTGGTACCTAACATAGTTTTGAAGAATTTTTCTACCAAAGCACTTTCAATACTGGCATCTATTTTCAATGCTTGTATTTCTGTTGGTTACTTTCCCAAAAACTGGAAACTTGCTCAAATAATTGTTATACACAAGCCCAACAAACCTAAACATTTTCCTAGCAGTTACCGTCCGATTAGTCTCCTTTCATCAATATCAAAATTATTTGAAAAAAAATTATACAGAAGAGACTGCTAAAATACTTGGATTCTTCTAATATCATTCCCCCTTATCAATTTGGATTTCGTACAAGGCATTCTACATCTCATCAACTTCTACGAATCAATGAAATCATATGTAAAGGATTTGAGAAGAAGCTTCATTCATCGGCAGCATTTTTGGACATAACAAGTGCATTTGATAAGGTTTGGCATGGTGGCCTGTTATATAAATTGTATCAGTTTGGACTTCCTTTGTATCTGAGAGCTTTGTTGCAATCGTTTCTGTCTGATAGGACTTTTTGTGTCAAACTCATCTGCACACTTTCCTCAGTCCGTCCAATAGGCGCAGGTGTTCCTCAAGGTTCAATACTGGGACCTCTTCTTTTTAATTTATACATGTCTGATATTCCTGAGCTTCCTCAGGCTACTATCGCTCTTTATGCTGATGACACGGTTCTTATTACCCAGCACATTGACATCAACCAGGCCGTAAATTCTTTACAGTTCAGCGTTACATCTCTGACCAATTGGTTTAAAAGCTGGAGACTATCGTTAAATCTAATGAAATGTGAAACAAAGGTTTTCACATTTCATTGGATTTAACGATAGTCTCCAGAATCCTATAATAAACAGAAAGTCATATTTAAAACCAGAATGTACATTTGTAATATATAAAACAATTCTTCGGCCGTTAATTATGTATGCCTGTCCAGTTTGGGGAATGTGCATTTCTTCCGGCAAACTGAAAAAGATTCAAATTTTCCAAAACAAAGTTTTAAGAATTGCAGTTGATAGTCCATGGTACATACGTAACTCTCATCAGCATGTAGAATTTGGACTCGATACCATTGATGCTTTTATTAAAAGAAGTTGTCGTAAGTTCATGGCAAACTTAGAAAATGTTCCAGGAGCTATTAGCTTTCACATTGGAGAACCTACTTTGCACAGGCGTTTGAAAGCCAGACTTCCTCAAGACATGATAGACTGATTTATAGCCTCTCTATGTAACACTTATTTGTTTTTTTTGTTTTTTTTTTTTTTAACTTACTTAAATATGTTATATATATTTTTTGTTTACTAATTGTTATTCTTGTTACAGGGTGACTCATATATGAGCGAACCCGATAATGTTATGATTCCACCTGTTACATTTTCTGTGTATAATATGTAAAATATTGATCCAGAAATAAGTGTAAAAAAAAACTGAAAAAATTTTTTAGTGATTGATTAGTTGACCAATGGTGATACGATTCAGCTGAGAGGAGATGAAGTCCTATTGATAATGCAGTGTTGCCAGACTTCCAACATAAAATGTAGGGGGTTTAGAGGGTTAAATCATAGACCTTCTATTATTTATTTATTTCAACGGCAATGCCATTACATCCATAAATTTGATGACAGACAAAAACAATAATACAAGAAATAGACAAAGTGGTACAATTTAGTGAACGGTGCAAAGAAATATAATAAGTGAGTAATAATACCAGAAGAAAAACAAGCTAAAAAGTGCTATGACTAAGAATAATAATATATTTAAAGGAACAATTCCAAACGATATTATTTAATTCATTATACAAGCTAATAATATGCAATAAAGGAAAATAACACTAGAGACGGAGAGACGGGAGCATAGTTTGATATTAAGTAAATGAACAATACAGACTAAAAAACTTAGCTAATTGGTATAAAGGCAATAATATTATAGAATAATACAGTAACAGATAAGAGCTGACTATAATTAATAATCTTGCAAATAGGTGTGTGTGCGTGCAAGTGCATATGTTTGAGAGTCTGCAAGTGTGAGTGAGTGCAAAGTTAACAGATCAAAGATAAAAATTAAATGATAACAAAAATAAAATAATTATTAGTAACAACAATATATATTTAACAATAACAAGAATAATTTAATAGTAAATTTTATAGTACAACTAAAATATTAACAAACAACAGTACCGGTATATATAGAAATAATAAAAAGGTAAAAAAGGTGTGTGCATGTGTGTGAGCGAGCGTGTGCCTGTAGATAAGAACCCAAAAGCAAATTAAATAAAAAGTAAACAAAATCTTTTATAAGCCCAGTTTCAAGATCTGATTTTACAAATGAAAAAAAAAATTTGTTTACCTTAGTTTTGCCTGAAGATCTTGAATGTGTTTCTTCACTCCAATGTACATTTCGCCGCTAGGTGCGGCATCTTCAAGGAGATATTGTCCTAAACTATTTAAATTCACTATCACTATTTACACATGTCACAATTCTTATATTACATAGTCACTGTAGTATGCGGCCGTAGTGCACCGGCGGCGGTATGAGCGACGCGGTCCGTTATCATTCCTGGTCGTTGTGCTTGTGGGTGACTGACAGGGGTTGGATTTGTAAGGGCTGGCGGTGGTAGTACGTGTGTTGCTATTGTTTTGTTTAAAGAGTTGTCACTTTCTCTTCTGCGCTGTTGCCAAATTGGTGAGGTGTTGCCGGTTTTCTTTTGTGCTTCTTCTAGTTTGTGGATGGTTTTAAAGATGATTGAGCTATGGTAGTCTTCTTTTTTATTAAGTAGGGTGTCAGGTTCTATATTTACGTGCTTGAAAATATTATAGCTTTCTTGAACTTTGCCTACAGATTTGGATTTTGTTTTGTGGAGTATTTTTAGTGAATCGGAGAATGTTATATTGTGGTCTGGGTTTTGTTTAAGGTGTTTTGCTACCATTGAGCTGGGGTTTGTATGGTGTTTAGCGTTATGTTCTTTAAATCTTTGTATAAAAGATCGGTTTGTGTAGCCAATGTATTGTTTATTGCATGGGGGTGGACATGTGATTTTATAAACTCCGCTTGTATTTTCCGGACACTGCTTGATGGATTCTGTTTTATATGTTGGTATTGAGTTGGTTATAACTTTGTAAGCTGGGGTATATCCTGCCTTTTTAAATACTCTACCAACTTTTTCTGTGAGCTTGTCAGTAAAGTTGATAGCTACATATTTTGGCTTAGTTTTCTGGTTGTCTTGGCGATTTTCGTTATTTGTTGTTTTATTAATCTTTTTGCGAATTCTATTGATCATTGTGTCAATTATTGATATATTGTATCCATTATTTGTTGCTATGGTTTCTATTATTTGTTTTTCTTTACGGTATTCTTCGTCATCGAGGTTGTAATTAAGTAATCTGTAAGTTAGTGAACGAAAAGCTGCCATTTTTTTTTTGTTGTAAGGGTGGTTTGAGTCTGCAGGTATAACAAGATCTTTGTGGGTAGGTTTTCTGAAAATGCCAATTTTAACAGTTTCATTTTGTGTTTTGGATATGGTTAAGTCTAGAAAATTGATAGAGTTGTGTTTTTCGGTTTCCATTTTGAATTTTATGCTATTGTGCATTTGATTTAAATAATTTAGAAATGCTTTGGATTGTCTTTCGTTGGTATTTAGTACTATAAATGCATCGTATACATATCGAGCATAGAATTTAATTTTATTTAAATATGAGTTATATTCGGAGAGTATGTATTTCTCTTCAAAGTTTTGCATGTAGAGTTCAGCTGGAGTGGCTGACAACGGACCTCCCATTGGAAGACCTTGAGGGTCATGGTAAATTTTGTTGTTATATGAAAAATAATTTTGTTCTGTTATGATTTTTGTTATTTTTACTATATCGTTTATTTCTTCCTCTTCATGATGCTTTCAATTTCTCTTTAAGTATTTCTATGGCTTCTTTGCTTGGTATGTTTCGGTACATGTTATCAACATCTATGGTAGTTAGGGTATATCTGTCTTGTATTTGAACTTGTAGTAATTTTTGAATGAAATCTTTTGTGTTTTTACATGAGACACCTGAGTGATTTGTGATTCCATTTTTTATTAGGGTGTTTATATATTTAGCTATTTTGTAAGATGGTGATGGTATGGCGTTGATTACTGGTCTTATTGGATGGTCGTCTTTGTGTGTTTTAATTAGAGGTTTGAATATTGGGGGTTTAGGTGAATTGTTGTATAGGTATTTGGTTTTTTCTGGGTTGATTATACAATTATTTTCCAGGAATAGTTTGATTTCTTTATTGAATTCTTTTGTAGGGTCGTTGATTATGGTTACATTGTTACTAGTTAGGAATTCTTCAACTTTGGTATTTAGTTTACTGTCATAGATAATTACTGTAGAATTGGATTTGTCTGCTGGTATTATTTGGGCTTCATTTCGGGTAAGTTTTTCTTTTATGTTACTGACAGTTTTTGTTAAAGGTGGTTTCCTTTGGTTGGTGGGATGTGGGGTGGATTTAATTTCTTTGTCGATTATGTCAACAATACTATATCTGATTTTGTCTTTGTCTTCTGATTTTACATTCTAAAGGGCGACTTCTGTATTGATTAGAGTATCTATGATATTTTTATTCCTTGTTTATTGGAATTAAGGTTGTATTTCTGATTCTGTTCTAGTATTTTAGTTTCATCTTCTTTAAATTGGATGTCTGTTAAGTTTATTATTTTAGGATAGAAATCATGATTGTATTAGGGATTTATCCTGTTTGTGTTATGTTTGGTTTTGGAAAGTTTCTTTTCCTGGGTAGACTCTTTTTTATGTTTTTCTTTGTTTACCTTTTCTTTGATGTTATTTTTGATTCCGATATATTTATGAGGAGGAAGGCTGTGTTGTAGTGCTAGTTTTAATTCATTGATTTCTTTGTGTAGCTTATGTTTCTTTTTATATAAGAATTTTATTTCATTATTTAGCCATAGAAGTTTTGCTTGTGTTAGTGTCTTTTGGGCAGCTTCAGATTTATTTCTAATTGGGATTGAAATATAATTAGGTATGACGTGATTAGATTTGCAAAATTTATAAATTCAATGTTTAGGTCAGTTTTCATCAGTTGCACTTCTTTGTTAGTAAGTTTGCTGATTATTTGGTTTACTGGGATGGCTTGGCTGGCCATAATTAAAATCTTTTATAAACCCAGTTTCAAGATCTGATTTTACAAATGAAATATATATATATATTTTTTTACCTTAGTTTTGCCTGAAGATCTTGAATGTGTTTCTTCACTCCAATGTACATTTCGCCGCTAGGTGCGGCATCTTCAAGGAGATATTGTCCTAAACTATTTAAATTCACTATCACTATTTACACATGTCACAATTCTTATATTACATAGTCACTGTAGTATGCGGCCGTAGTGCACCGGCGGCGGTATGAGCGACGCGGTCCGTTATCATTCCTGGTCGTTGTGCTTGTGGGTGACTGACAGGGGTTGGATTTGTAAGGGCTGGCGGTGGTAGTACGTGTGTTGCTATTGTTTTGTTTAAAGAGTTGTCACTTTCTCTTCTGCGCTGTTGCCAAATTGGTGAGGTGTTGCCGGTTTTCTTTTGTGCTTCTTCTAGTTTGTGGATGGTTTTAAAGATGATTGAGCTATGGTAGTCTTCTTTTTTATTAAGTAGGGTGTCAGGTTCTATATTTACGTGCTTGAAAATATTATAGCTTTCTTGAACTTTGCCTACAGATTTGGATTTTGTTTTGTGGAGTATTTTTAGTGAATCGGAGAATGTTATATTGTGGTCTGGGTTTTGTTTAAGGTGTTTTGCTACCATTGAGCTGGGGTTTGTATGGTGTTTAGCGTTATGTTCTTTAAATCTTTGTATAAAAGATCGGTTTGTGTAGCCAATGTATTGTTTATTGCATGGGGGTGGACATGTGATTTTATAAACTCCGCTTGTATTTTCCGGACACTGCTTGATGGATTCTGTTTTATATGTTGGTATTGAGTTGGTTATAACTTTGTAAGCTGGGGTATATCCTGCCTTTTTAAATACTCTACCAACTTTTTCTGTGAGCTTGTCAGTAAAGTTGATAGCTACATATTTTGGCTTAGTTTTCTGGTTGTCTTGGCGATTTTCGTTATTTGTTGTTTTATTAATCTTTTTGCGAATTCTATTGATCATTGTGTCAATTATTGATATATTGTATCCATTATTTGTTGCTATGGTTTCTATTATTTGTTTTTCTTTACGGTATTCTTCGTCATCGAGGTTGTAATTAAGTAATCTGTAAGTTAGTGAACGAAAAGCTGCCATTTTTTTTTTGTTGTAAGGGTGGTTTGAGTCTGCAGGTATAACAAGATCTTTGTGGGTAGGTTTTCTGAAAATGCCAATTTTAACAGTTTCATTTTGTGTTTTGGATATGGTTAAGTCTAGAAAATTGATAGAGTTGTGTTTTTCGGTTTCCATTTTGAATTTTATGCTATTGTGCATTTGATTTAAATAATTTAGAAATGCTTTGGATTGTCTTTCGTTGGTATTTAGTACTATAAATGCATCGTATACATATCGAGCATAGAATTTAATTTTATTTAAATATGAGTTATATTCGGAGAGTATGTATTTCTCTTCAAAGTTTTGCATGTAGAGTTCAGCTGGAGTGGCTGACAACGGACCTCCCATTGGAAGACCTTGAGGGTCATGGTAAATTTTGTTGTTATATGAAAAATAATTTTGTTCTGTTATGATTTTTGTTATTTTTACTATATCGTTTATTTCTTCCTCTTCATGATGCTTTCAATTTCTCTTTAAGTATTTCTATGGCTTCTTTGCTTGGTATGTTTCGGTACATGTTATCAACATCTATGGTAGTTAGGGTATATCTGTCTTGTATTTGAACTTGTAGTAATTTTTGAATGAAATCTTTTGTGTTTTTACATGAGACACCTGAGTGATTTGTGATTCCATTTTTTATTAGGGTGTTTATATATTTAGCTATTTTGTAAGATGGTGATGGTATGGCGTTGATTACTGGTCTTATTGGATGGTCGTCTTTGTGTGTTTTAATTAGAGGTTTGAATATTGGGGGTTTAGGTGAATTGTTGTATAGGTATTTGGTTTTTTCTGGGTTGATTATACAATTATTTTCCAGGAATAGTTTGATTTCTTTATTGAATTCTTTTGTAGGGTCGTTGATTATGGTTACATTGTTACTAGTTAGGAATTCTTCAACTTTGGTATTTAGTTTACTGTCATAGATAATTACTGTAGAATTGGATTTGTCTGCTGGTATTATTTGGGCTTCATTTCGGGTAAGTTTTTCTTTTATGTTACTGACAGTTTTTGTTAAAGGTGGTTTCCTTTGGTTGGTGGGATGTGGGGTGGATTTAATTTCTTTGTCGATTATGTCAACAATACTATATCTGATTTTGTCTTTGTCTTCTGATTTTACATTCTAAAGGGCGACTTCTGTATTGATTAGAGTATCTATGATATTTTTATTCCTTGTTTATTGGAATTAAGGTTGTATTTCTGATTCTGTTCTAGTATTTTAGTTTCATCTTCTTTAAATTGGATGTCTGTTAAGTTTATTATTTTAGGATAGAAATCATGATTGTATTAGGGATTTATCCTGTTTGTGTTATGTTTGGTTTTGGAAAGTTTCTTTTCCTGGGTAGACTCTTTTTTATGTTTTTCTTTGTTTACCTTTTCTTTGATGTTATTTTTGATTCCGATATATTTATGAGGAGGAAGGCTGTGTTGTAGTGCTAGTTTTAATTCATTGATTTCTTTGTGTAGCTTATGTTTCTTTTTATATAAGAATTTTATTTCATTATTTAGCCATAGAAGTTTTGCTTGTGTTAGTGTCTTTTGGGCAGCTTCAGATTTATTTCTAATTGGGATTGAAATATAATTAGGTATGACGTGATTAGATTTGCAAAATTTATAAATTCAATGTTTAGGTCAGTTTTCATCAGTTGCACTTCTTTGTTAGTAAGTTTGCTGATTATTTGGTTTACTGGGATGGCTTGGCTGGCCATAATTAAAATCTTTTATAAACCCAGTTTCAAGATCTGATTTTACAAATGAAATATATATATATATTTTTTTACCTTAGTTTTGCCTGAAGATCTTGAATGTGTTTCTTCACTCCAATGTACATTTCGCCGCTAGGTGCGGCATCTTCAAGGAGATATTGTCCTAAACTATTTAAATTCACTATCACTATTTACACATGTCACAATTCTTATATTACATAGTCACTGTAGTATGCGGCCGTAGTGCACCGGCGGCGGTATGAGCGACGCGGTCCGTTATCATTCCTGGTCGTTGTGCTTGTGGGTGACTGACAGGGGTTGGATTTGTAAGGGCTGGCGGTGGTAGTACGTGTGTTGCTATTGTTTTGTTTAAAGAGTTGTCACTTTCTCTTCTGCGCTGTTGCCAAATTGGTGAGGTGTTGCCGGTTTTCTTTTGTGCTTCTTCTAGTTTGTGGATGGTTTTAAAGATGATTGAGCTATGGTAGTCTTCTTTTTTATTAAGTAGGGTGTCAGGTTCTATATTTACGTGCTTGAAAATATTATAGCTTTCCTGATGATTGTTAACATCGTGGACAAAAATAGGTGGAGGTTTAACAATTGTATGCAATTCACTTGTAGCAGTTACATCAGCCATCTCATTTTCATCATTATTAGCAATAGAGTAGTTGTGGTCTGATAGTGGATTAAATTTGTTTTGATCACACAGCTGATTAGTATCTAAGACATACCTTTTAGGCTGTAGATTTACACAATTGTTGACTGTTTTTCTTTTTGGTGGTCTTAAGAAATCTTGATCAATGTTTTCATTTGATTCTGTAGTGTTGGGCGTTAAATCACATGATTTAGGCTTGTTGACAGAAGATTGGGAAGGGAAAATAAACACTGGCTTAGCCATTATTGTTTTTTGGTTATGCTTAGGTAAGCAATGTTTAAACAAAGACCCCTTCGTTATTTTAACAATAACTGGGTGAAATCAACACAAAATAGGTATTCAATATCACTAATATTGCAATTAATAACAAAAAATAAACTTTTAACACAATTAAAACTCTAAAAAACCGAGCGCGAAAAATAGTTAACTATTACACTTATAATGCATCAGCTGATCTCTAGAAAAAGGGAGTTTATATATGTTCCACCTGAGGTTATTGTTGCCAACACTTGAGTAGAAAGCATTAAAGGCCTCGCAAACACTTTTAGGATGAGTAATTTGTTCGCTATCAGTTTCTAGACTAATTTCTTGTAAGCAAGCTTTGTTAGACTTTCTTTTCCTATACAGATAAGCCATACTTTCAGGTTTCACATATGACCATTCAAAACACTTTCCATCTACCTGAAATAATTATGATTGAACTATAACCAATATTCAAAATTTTGTCTGACCCTATTCTTCTGAGAAAAGGTTTGAAAGGAAAATCGCAGAACCCGAATGAGTCAATAATTTGATTTGGTCACGTCTTCCTAAAAAAACCTTGGTTGGACTAGAAACTCTTAATTTTGGTGTCGGAATCGGTATCATCTTTCAATAATGGATATGTGTCCAGGGCAAAAATTTTGGAACATAGAGGGGGCTAAGGGGGCTTCAAGCTGGCAAAAATCTTGTGAAGGCGATGGAAGTCCTAGATCGTAAGCGAATTTACGAAGCGGAAAAAGCAGTGACTGACATTGAAAAAAATCAGACTGAAGAGGTCAATGGTTAAAAGAGTGCTGGAAGACCAGTATGCTGAACGTGAGGAACCAGACAATCCCTCTTATAATTCTGGAGGCTACTAAAAGAGGTAAACATGTAATAAAAATGTGTTTCCTAGCTTATTTTGACGTTTTCCAAAAATGTACTTTTTTTAAACTCACTACACTTATCTCAATAACCTCTGAATATATTTAAATAAAACGTTTACTGTGGCTCTATCATTACTATATAAAGTTCCTAACAGCGGGAATTTTAAATATTTTGTTTAGAAACCAAATTTAAAAAATATTTGTACAAATTTTTTTGAAAAATTGTGATATTATTTTTTTAAATTATTAAACATTTTTTTGAAGTTGAACAGCTGTAATTTTGTGTTAGGAACTAAAGAAAAGGGCAATCTTTAAAACAAAACCAAAATCACAAAAATAGTTACGTTATTTTTAACATTGAGTTTAAATGGAGTTCAGAGTGCCCTTAATTTTACTTTTTAGTATATTGGAGAGAAAGGACATCAGCAAACTTACCTTAGCAGACAAGTTCACTAACACCAGAGTAGTAATATCATACACAAAATAAACACATAATCTCACAAATTACTACTGGCATTTTCTTCAGGTGCGATTATGCCAGTGGCATTGAAAATTTGTGAGATTTTGTGTTTATTTTGTATATGTTACTACTACTCTGGTGTTAATGAACTTGTTCTCTAAGGTAAGTTTGCTGATGTCCTATCTCTCCAATATACTAATTCCTGGCCTAGTGCCTCTTAACCTAACCTTAATTTTACTTTTTAGTATATTGGAGAGAAAGGACATCAGCAAACTTACCTTAGCAGACAAGTTCACTAACACCAGAGTAGTAATATCATACACAAAATAAACACATAATCTCACAAATTACTACTGGCATTTTCTTCAGGTGCGATTATGCCAGTGGCATTGAAAATTTGTGAGATTTTGTGTTTATTTTGTATATGTTACTACTACTCTGGTGTTAATGAACTTGTTCTCTAAGGTAAGTTTGCTGATGTCCTATCTCTCCAATATACTAATTCCTGGCCTAGTGCCTCTTTACCTAACCTTAATTTTACTTTGTACTGTATTATTTATCCTGTATGAACATCTATTTAAAAAGTGTGCTGAAAGTTTAACCACTTAATATGGAATGTTAATTAATCATGGATTTTTAGACAAAATACTTTAAATGAACTTGACTGATCATACAAAATGTCTAATGATGCTTAAATCAAATTAAATATCTTTATTGCTCCGAACATTGTTATAAAATACATTAACATTGTCAACCTTAATACTAATGATAAATATTTACATTAAAGTACTGTATGATGGTATAGTAATTTGATTTTAAATAGGTTTTAAAATATCAATAATACATAATTGTTTTAAAATATCAATAATAATTTACATCATTAATACATATAATAATTTACCTTTCTAAATGTGTAGTAATTTATATTAATTTCAAATGAAAAATTTTATTTATCTTAAACAAAACAAGATTAACTTGTTTTCTTACTTGTGAAATTGTAAATTAATTATCATGTTTGTAAATCAAGCCCTTGCTCATTACTTTTGGTTCAGCTGTTACCTATTTTTAATTTACTAATAACTAATGGTTCTGGTAACGACCGCGTAAATGTATAAATCTTGTGATGTATATATTGTAGATAATACCTTGATGCAGTCGTTACCGGAAGCTAATTATTAGTAATGACACTGGCCGCTTAAGCCTACGAAGAATTTTTAATTTGTTTATATTAACAAAATTATAGATAACTGTAGTAAAAAAGTATGTTGATTCGTCACTCTACAACCAGTGACGAACTATTGTTCGTACTACGTTATTTTTGTTAGTAGGTTACATCTAAGATAACAAACCGTTGTATATCTATAGACTCGGCATCACTATTGGCCTCGATTATATTACTTACAGATGGATATCTCATGTAATATGAATTAATTTGGTTAGTTAGTGAGGTCAGCTATTACTGCTGGTATAAGCTGCATTACATTTACATAGATCTACAGTTGCATTCTACAATGGACCACAAAAACAGATATTTTGAGACCCAAAATTTAACATTGGATGGGAAATCTATATGTGTGCTTAATCAGTGCTATTGTAGGTGTGTATATAAAATCAAGGCTATTAGTAACCGGACTGCTACTGGCATTTTGGTGATATTTATCTTGGCACATCAGCTGTTTGTATTGTCCATGCACATTACTAAACTCTTCTAGATGCATGAGTTCAGGAAACATCAATCCAATTTATTGCAATAAGTCCAAAATGAACAAATATTATGGTGATTGATTTCGTTAAACCACATATACCTCCACAGACCAGATGGTGGTCAACAACTGCTTATGTACTAGCGCTTGCCATAGTCCTATTATTGCTTACGTCCTGAAGCCACTTCATATCCTTGTTCATACATCTGGATTTATGACAGCCTACCTTATGTATCAACTGAGGCAACACTTTAGATAAACAACATTTTTGTTTAATATCAATGTTCTATGTAAATAGCACTCTGCAGCATTATACTTATTATGTCGTAAATTGTAATTTGCTTACTTATGTAATGTAAATAACACTCAGTAGTATTATATTTGGAATTATTGTGGAATATTATTCCTGACTACATAATTACACATGTTCTACATTTTGTCATAGTCTGTTCTAAAATCAATTTGGTCATAATAGCACAATATTAAAAAATTGATCTATGGGAAGACAAATTACTTTAATTGATTTAGACAAAGATTTACGGTACAAAAAATTACCTCTTTATTTGTTCCACCCTAATCCTTGTTGTGTTTTCTACGACCTGTTTCGGTGTTCTTGCTTCATCATTAGGTCAGAATGAAAATGTATTCATACACTAAACTAAAAATTTTCTGATCTAATTTACACTACCTCTGCACTGTTGTAATTGAGTTTAAATTAGAGATCTCTGTTTTTGACATCAATGAGACCTTTGGAGCATATCATTCACATGACCACTAAACCAACTTCATAATAGGATTTATTTTCAGATGCTTTAAGAAGTTTAGGTCTCTTCATACTCATATAACCCTGTACAAGATCCTTGTGCCAGTACGAGTCTGTTATCTGGCCGCTCTTTCAGTTGAACCACACGAACCTTCTTCAGCAAACTTAGCGTGTTTAATATAATACTGGGCTTAACAATTTAGTTATACATACCATTAAACTCCTGTTGCTGTAGTGGGGAACATACTTTATATTCCCCCTCTGAAACTGAGGTGCCAACACAAGGATCTGTTGCTGCTCTTCAAGTTAGTTGATGGGCTCATTGTCTTGGATTTCTTGGTCCCATTGATTTCCCGTCCCAAGAGGTACTTGATTTTTTTCATGACAATGACAATAGCAGGCACTACTATGCAACCTACTATACCTACCACAATAGACTCTCACACCTGTTATCATTTTGAAGTGCACCTGCTACTGACATTGACTTCTTCAACAAATCTGAGACCTTTTTTTTAAAGGAAAGTCATTAGTATTGTGTAATGTATTAGCATCAACATTTCATTATCCTAAATTAAGTTTCCTATCTTTCTTCAGTGTTTTCGTGGCATTATTACAGTGTTTATTTTTCCTGTTATTGTTGTTCCACCACTATTGATAATTTTCATTTTATTCCCGATTTAATATATAATTATCTATAGTTATTATTATATTTAAACTATCACAATATTCAAAATGCTCAAAACCATGCTTAAAGTTAATGAGTTATTATAATGACTGATTGGACAAAAAAAGTAAATTTAGAAAATTTTACTTTTTTTACTTACTGTAAGTTACATGATTAAGACATACAAAAACAGTCACACTTGTTGAAATTTTCAAAATCTTCGACCTTAAAATTATTATGTCATCTCACTTAAAAAGACATTCTGTAAAATAAATACCACGTACATGGTGATCTTTCAATGTATACTTTAAGGAATTTAAAATTGATCATGTAGCAATCTCATATTATGACTGCAATAAAGTGTAGTACAAACCCGAAATGGAGCTAATATTGATTCAGAATAATATAACGTTCTGCCCACATGAAATTTTAACAATAAAAAGCATCTTAACTAAAAATGATCTTTGCACTCTACCAGTTCAGTCACATATTGATTGAGTGTGAGTATGTACGCTGTGTGTTAGTACAATCTGTTTTTAAATATAACAATCATTTATCAGGAGGTGTTTTCAAGATTATTCTTAATTCATTAACTTCGCCATCATCAGAGCATCTTTGCACACAACTATTCGGACAATTTGTTCTATTCTAAAACAAATATTCTCACAATCAAACAATTATGTACAAAAATTGTTTGATAGAAATGCATACATACAGCGTTGCATACTAATAAATTACTTGTATTTAATTAAGTTTATAGAATAAGAAGTTTCATGTCCCTCAACTCAATTAACATAGATTTACTTGTAAAACTTAAAATATCAACAATTTACATACAACACACTCGTCTAAATTATAATAGTCGCTATAAACAAACTGTATACCAGAGGTACTTTAATTACTATTGCAAACCCCTGAACTTCCATTCCACTCTCGAAACAACGCTCAATCCTTCAGTTGCTGGGCCCAAAACTTGTCATCTTGCACAGTCACTCCGCTGCTTCCTTTTACTCTCTCTCCTTTCCACACCTTCCCTCAATCAATATGAAATATTGTTGTGCTGTAAAAAGTTTGTGTCTTCTGAGCTACTCGTCATCAGAAACATTTATATGAAACCGTCCTTAACTCTAAGACACCTTGGGTGTCTTTGACTGTTTAGCTACATCATCTGGATGTACACCACCCAGGTTATCTCCCCTTTACCCAACACACATAAATCTAATAATAACTCTACTAATACACATTAATAGAATGAGAAGCTCACATTAATCAGTATTAATATTGTGAAAAGAATGGCACTGACTCATTTTTTATTGCAAACATTCTGGCTGAGATAAGAAACTTGTGTTGTTTGACCCACATATACTGTGTTGTTTGACCCCCTAGTGACTGTGCTAACCATGCTGAGACTCTTCTATGATCCATATGATACTGACTGATTGACAGTGTAGTAATCAGCTGTCTGACTATGTGCCAATAAGTGTGAAGTTTTAATTTAATGAGGCCATATTCCTTACTTCTTGTTACATAATATGTGTATTGTGTAAATAGCTTGATTAAAATTACATATGTAATATACTTGTAACTCCCTTATTTATTAATTTAAGAAATCCTATGATCTTGAATTATAGCAGTTATTCAATTCAAACCTCTAGTGAATATTTAACGTTGTTTAGTTTAAACATTGTTTATTTTTTTCACTTTGTTGATACAAGTTTTTCAATTACGAGGCGTGTTTTTAAAGTAAGTACTGTTTTGGAATCCTGCCGCTGTAGGCCTGTGGTCAGCATACAGCGCATGCGCGCTGGGTACTACTATCTATTTTCAAGTCACAGCCGCCGTTATGGATCCACTTGACTGTATTTAAGGTCACTGATCACTGTTTTAAATTCCTTCTTCGATTAAAAATGCTGCCAACTGTAAAGCACATGTTGTGATAAGTTTTCGTAAAGCTTAAGGCATGAAAGCAGCTGACATTCATCGAAAGACCTATGAAGTTTATTGAGAAAACTGAATGAGCAATGGGATTGTATGGAAATGGGTGAGAGCTTTTAAGATGGCCGTACGAATGTGTATGATAGGGACAAAGTGAGAAAACTTCACTCATTACTGATGATTTGGTGCAAAACGTTGATAAAAAATGTCAGCGAAAACAGACGTTTTACAACTGCATCGTTATTTAGTATGTCTTGACGTGTCAAGAAGTGCAATTTATGAAATTGTGACAGTACATTTGAAGTACCGAGAGTTATACTAATGCTAAGGTCCCAAAATGCTGACGGAGAATCACAAAAACAAATGTTTGGCGAGGATCACAAAAACAAATGTTTAACCAGTTATCTCACATTTCTAAAGCATTAGTATTGTGATGGTTACGATTTTTTAAACCAAATTGTCATGGTAACAAACTCACGATGAATGTTAGCTGCTTTCACGCCCGTAGCGTTATGAAAACTTAAACTGCGCATAATTCACAGTTGGCGGTATTTTTAATCAGTAAAGGAATTTTAATCTGTCATAAACAACCTTAAATAGAGTCGAATAGATCCGTAACGGCGGTTATGGCTTACCAACTGATGATAGTACCCAGCGTGCAAGCGCTGAACGCAGACCGTAGCACTACAGCAGCGAGATTCCAAACGATACTTACTTTAAAAACATGCCTCATATTTTATAGTGACTCTTAACCAATGCTAAGACTATCCTGCTCCAAGGAGTGACTCCTTGCATACAATTAGAGTACTCTTTTTAGAGATAAGAGACAAACATAATTTGATTTCATAGTATTAAGATTATTAGAATTAATTCTAACTATACTATTTGCATTTGTGAATTGATATGAACAAAATGATTTTTTAGTTGAATGCACTTTCTAAATTCAGATTCATTCAACCATTTCATTTGAATTTTTTAAATTCAGTAATTTAACTAATTATTTTACTTATATTTTTAGTTGTATCATTACAATTCTATTATATACATGTTCAGAGTGGAATTTCTTGGTCTTTGCCTACTAACAAAATAAACTTATTACTGTACTTCAATACCACCAAATCACTCTGAAACACTTTATATGCCTTATTACTTGATTTTTTTACTTTATTTAAACAAAATAAATGTTCATTCTATTTTTCATGACTCAATAACTACTAGTCAACTTTTCATGATAAAATACATTTTACTGTTCTAACTAGAAAAAATATTTCAGTAAGGACAATCTTAGAACATGTTGCAATTTGTCCTAAGATTGTTGGATTGAAGCAGAACAAGCTTGCTAAACCATGGGCAAACTGGAGAATTTAAAGCTGGTCCAAGGGCCTTAGTAAGATAGGGTTGAATTTAAAAGTTTCTAGTTCAGCCGGTTCCAAACAGCAAATTTTAAGAACTAAGATTTTGTAGAAGAATATACCATTGCAGTTAAATTAAAAGGCTAAATCCTAGCATCCTGATGAAAACCCCTATTATTAATTTTGAAGGTCTGAATTTAGAAAGATTGCCATGATTCTGGGTAGCATCATGGCGATTTTTCTAAATTCAGACCTTCAAAATTAATAACAGGGATTTTCATCAGGATGTTAGGGTTAATCAGAGTCATGGCGATGTTGCGTTAAAGTTAAATAATCACATGATTTTTGCCCTATTCACCCCTTTTGACTCTTAAAATCCCTAAGCAGGATCTAGCCAATAATTTTTAAAAATATATTCCTAACAAACACTAATACTTATCTGGATATGTCGGCTAGCAACCGGGCTGTCTTCAACCTTTGCCTGGTTGAAGAAAAGAACATAACAACATGGCCGTCTTACAAACTGTTTCGTTTCCTCAAACCGTCATCTGCACGAATTATGTGGGCGGTGGACTTAAGGTTTTGAGTGCCATGAGAAATGGTTGTGAATATATATATATTTATAAGAAACAATGATGACTCACGCTCGGCACAACTAGCTTCATCAGAGGGCCTGTTTCCCTTTATCCCTGAGCATTACCGCTGTCAGACAACATGTTTTCAATAGCTTAGCAATATGCTGGTTGGTCACATAGCAACATGCTGTTTCGTCACATTACTTGATTGATCTCTTTTTAATTTAAAAAATTACACATTTAATTAATCTAAAATTATTTAAATTTTCAGAGAGTACATAGTTTTTTGTATAAAAAAAAAACACTAGTAACAGTTTTTACTAAACAAATTTTTGTTTTAGTTTTTGAGATTTTTTTCCTTCCCAGTTCTTCATCTCCATAGATACTTGACACATACAGTAAGATACTGCTAAGAGGATAATCAATCCTTTCCACGAACCTGGAAAAACAACAAAATGAGAATATATTAGTTACTCAAAGGTCCATTAGCAACCTTTTATTTGATTACTTCAGGGCTGGTACTTAAAGTCGTGCGGCTGGTATTAAGGGAAAATGAATTCTGTTAGATCGCAGCATAGTAGTTGAACTGTCACAGAAGCAGTGTACGTGAGAGTGTGTCCGTAATCAAAGGCTTTTCCACTTTCATCTTGCTCCTGCCTTCAATCTCCTCTCTCCATTGGCTTGATGCATGATGGCAACAGAGCACGTGTTCTGTTCATCCTGCACCTTATGCAACAATACAGAGCGGGAATCTTACTTTGCAATTTTTTTTTTTTTTTGCTGAAAACAGAAAAAATATTCTTATGTGCACTTTTAGAAATAATTATAAAAGCTGAAATTAATACATTTTAAATAAACTAAAATATAATCAGATAAAATGTTTGAACAGAAATTTTAATTAATATATTTTATTTTAATATAAATTTTAAAATGTTGGTAGCACACACAACTGATAGAAAGCCTACTTATTGAGTGACATGTGGTATTTTGGTTTATAATTTTATTTATATATTTTTTTTAATGTGCATTTAAAAGCTTAGCAAAAAATGAGAAAAATAAGTATCGTTTTAAAACTAATTAGGAATAGACGTCAAATTAATATTACCACAGTTATTATCTATGTTTTGTCAAGATGATAATAATAAGCATAAATAGGATTCCATATAAAATTATAATTTATTTTATGAAATACAAATTTACTATGCCTAAGTAACCTTGTCTTTATGAAATTAAATAACAATAAAGTAAAATTAATATACCGAAATATGTATATTTACTTATATATCAGTTTGAATTTATTTAGACTGAAATTTAAAAATAAAATTTCCTTCGCACTCCATTTTTCAAACATTACTCAGTATTATCAACCATGCAACATTTTTTCATTCATATTATCATTGATTTTACTGCAGTATAGAATCAATCATCCCATAGAAAAGCATGAGTAAACAGCTAGTGATTAAACAAACCAAAAACTTCTTTACATGTATTATACTCAATCTAATTATTTTTTATAAATATGCAGGTGACTCAAACTTAAAAATATCAGGAAACTCTAGAAAGAATTGAAGCACTCTCACAGTCAGGATGACAATGGCTTATGACACAGTATGGAGTAAAGGTTTGTTGTCATAAGTTCTACAGCCTCCTTTCCTGTCCCTTTCTATTACGACTTTTGGAGTCAATGCTTAGTGCCAGGTTAATAAAATTGTCACCCTCTTCTGTGTATAAGTAAAATACTTCCTTGAATAAAGAGTAAGACAGCTGAAGGATGGTCTGCCACAGGGGTCTGTACTTGCTCCAATTTTGTTCAACATGTATACTGTTGACATCCCAATCACAGTATAGAACATTTATATATGTAGATGATATTGCTTTAGTTTACCAACACAAGGACTTCACAGCTACTGAAGAAACACACACAAGTGACCTTGCAGCCCTTGAAGAATATTTTTGAACCTGGAAGCCAAATCCTAAACCCATCAAAAACTGAAGTAATTTGCTTCCACATAAGTAACAGACTGGCTTAGTAAGTAAAAAATATTCAATAATCGAAAATTGAACATCTTTCTAAATGGTGTAAAACTCCATCATAATGATCATCCACAGTACCTGAGAGTAACGTTAGATCGATCGCTGATGTTTAAAAGCCATATTCAAAAAACAGGACCTAAATCAAAACCAGGGCAAATGTATTACATCATATTGCCGGAACAACTTGGGAACCAATGCACACTCTGTGTACAATTGCTTTGTCACTGGTCTATTCAGCTGCTGAATACAATGCTCCCGTATGGCTAAATAGTGTTTACACTAAAGTAATTGATGTCCAACATAATAGGGTCATGAGATCTATTATTAGTGGCACTCTCATGGCAACTCCTGTAGGTGGGATAAACTTCCCTCATAGAGAGTGGACACTGTTGTACCGGATCCGAACTGGCGTGGGCAGATGTAATTACTGGAAGTATCAATGGGGATTGATACCTGATCAGTCATATGACTATGAGGAGTCTATCCAAACAATGGATCACATAGTTTCCGAGTGTCCCTAGCGCTGTTTTATGGAGGTTATATTTTTCAATCTAGGTTATATATTGATAATGTCGACTGCTCACAAATGCTGAAAGACAATAAAGATTTGAATATTTCTTTATAAAGGTTGACATTGTCTAGTTGAGGATAAAAGGAAAACCAGATCTTAGCTTTATGACAGAATATAACGCAATCTAGTTACTAACCGTACGCAGTACCATTACCTTTAAAAAGCAAGTGTTTCACATAAGTGTTTCCAGTTGCCATATCACTGAAGAAGTAGAAACTGGATGTTGGACCCATAATGAACATCGGGGCGCAGAGTAGAGCCTTGAGACGCCTACTGTTCGCTTCACTAAGAGATCTTTTCTACAATCAAACACATTAACCGGTCAAGGATTAGATCAAGATTCTTTTAAAATCTATATTTACAGAAATAGCTAAATTTATGATTACTGTTCCAGGATACGCTCTTCTACAGTTGCAGAAAGTCATAGGATAAATTATTTCCAAACAATTTTTTGCCCTCTATGTTAAACACTTTCCACCATTTCAAGAAGGTTTTAAATAACTGTTTTTAAGAAAAAGACACATCTCATAGTTATACTACATGATAGGATAATAGTATTAATATTGGCGCTTTGCTAATTATATTAGTGGGTCTACAACTATTTAAAACTAGTATAATAAAAGATTATTTTAAAACAAATTAACTACTTTAAGTAATCTAATTAAAGTTTGTTATTAATAAAACAAAAATCAGTATAATAGTACATTCATTAACATGTGGTAAACGATTCTAATACATATATATTTTACAAACCTCCCAGTTGGCATAGAAGGGTGATTTTGAGAAATGAGTGGCGAAAGAGACAACAGTAACTCCTAAGTAATTAAGTGCTGCCCAGATAAAAATAGTGAGGTAGATGCCATGCCAGAGGAAAACATAGCCAAAACAGACGGCTGAGGCCACTAGACGCCTTGTCATAGACCTTTGCCCTGCACAGAGAGGAGTGTATATGTACCTGAAAACATTTAGGTTTAAACATACAAAATTTAGAGTTTACTCTTTTGGCACTAAGTCTAAGATTTCACTAAAAATTGAAAGGAACCCAGTATGCTTTAACCAATCTAGGTATACTTTTAACCGCTGAACTTCCCAAAATCACAAATCCATATATGAGAAACGAATGAATGTGTGCATAGTATACAATTTTAATGTTTCTAAACAGACAGCATTTTTCATAATTATTAACTTCTTGAAGAGTAAGTTATGTTTTTGTCTGCAGGGCCAAAAAAGTGACTTTTTATAATTCAAGTAATTTCTTTAATATCGACGTTCTTTAATTATTACCGTGTTATATTAAAAAAAAATGAACAACAAAGAATATATATATACAATCTGACTCTAGAAATAACTTATGAATCTCATTTACTGTTAACTTTTTTCAATATGCCAAAAACTATTCACAATATACTATAACCATCAACTAAAAATACAACAATTATTAGGCATCAAAACAAACAAACAAACACTGGTTACTAGATTGAATGAGGATGAGACCGACCGAGATTGAATGAACAGGCAGACAAAATAACTGTTCTAATTACACTTGCAACCTAGTGGACACTTATGAGACTATAAACAGTCTAGGACTACATAAGAACCAATTTAGAATAATAATTGTCGAATGAACAGCTGTGGCGATACTATTTTGGTCAGTTTTTGTCCAATTACACCAAGAAATATGTGCATATCAGTGGAATTAAGATTAGCATACTTTAATTTATTATCTGGATTATTACATTATTGAAAAAGCATTATATTAGTCTTTGATTCACTTAATAGAAGCACATTAGATTCAAACCAACCTCTTATTTCGGTTTACAATGACAATTACCAGGTGCAATTTGAAGAAGACCAGACAATTACCCTCAATAACAAAAAAAAAAAACCTCTAATTTTACTTAGGGTAAAGTTAATTGTTTTCTCTATTTGAGAGCTAAACTAGATTCATTGACTATTAAACACTAGTGATGTCATAAAATAAAATAAAACTTCTTAGAACAAATAAAGTCATTTAAATAAATAAGTTTAGTGAGACTCAGGATTGATCCTTGGGGGGGGCACTTAAATGCACGTTAATCCATCCTGAATAGTAACGTTTTAAACTTTAATAGTCACTGTACTTTGCTTCCTTCCTTTAGGATATCAATCCATTTAATTGAGAGCACTATCATTACTACTAAAGTTGGATATTTTTACATGGACCCCAAAGTGTACATGGTGGAGGCGTGTCCACAAGTAAGTTTACAACTACTTGTATTGCCAAAAAGTAAAATGTACATGGTTTTTTTCTAAAAGTTTAAAGTTTCTAAAAACATTACTAGAAATCAGATAAGTTGCTTTAATATCTTTACTATTATGGATTAGATTAAAAGACACTAGGCCAGGAATTAGTATATTTGAGAGTTAGGACATCAGCAAACTTACTTTAGAAGACAAGTCCACTAACACCACAGTAGTAGTAAAAAAAATACAAAATAATCACATTATCACAAATTTTCTGAACCACTGGTACGTGAGTAATACCGTGCTCACTCTCTCTCTCACTCTCTCTCACTCTTATTCTTACATATGAGACGCCGACACAACGTTGTTGGTATTTTAAGGCGAATATGAATGGTTATATGAGTGTGGATGAGTGTAGTCTGTTTACTATCTGAGTTCAACAGTTCCTCAGAAAGGGCAATTTATTAATAGCCCAACAGCCAGGGTAACTAAGGGACCTAAAGCTTTACGTGGAATCCGAACCACGTAGTGCTGGTCTGATTTTCAGCTAATTGACAAGCCTGATAGTCAGTTATCTCCACCACACAACATCCGCACAATGATTACCACCCAACATTGACACCCCAGACTTCTCAGCAGTGTCCACGCCGATAGCAACCATCAAGCGGACGCCATGTCGGTATTATGAGGACCGAGCATCCAACCTATCGCCTACAATCTCCCAAAAACTTTGTCCCCATGTAGCTGGGTTACAGCACTGCACCACCAGTGCCGACTCACTCCCCCTCTCCCTCTTTCTTTTATATTTGTTTACTACTACTCTGGTGTTAGTGGACTTGTCCTCTAAGGTAAGTTTGCTGATGTCCTATCCATCCAATATACTAATATCTTTACTATTAGAAGTACGAAATATAATTTTGCTATGAACTCAATGTCTTACTTGTGCATAAACTGGTAGTATCCAACATCAAACTGCCGCCACATGTCAGTGTACAGGTGGACACGCGACACACATTTAGGTGGTGGGGGAGCGTCATAACCCTCGAACACTGCCACCGTCCTTGCCAAGCCATACACAGTGATGTACTTCATGCAGAAGAATTGTCCTAAGAGAAAGCCTAAGCCATACAAGGTCCATTCTCCTAATCCAACGACACTCTAAAAACACATTTATCATTTATGATGAATATACCCTTCAGTAAGTTATATTGACATTTAAACCAATAACTGAGAAAAACCTTTACCTAGAGTTCTACGGATTTTAAGGTTCTAAGATTTATTCTCGTCTATAAATGGTATTTTCCTAAAGTATATAATAGGCTACAAAGTAAACTCATCCTGGTTACAGACGACTTGTAATGTGACAACCCTAACCTGAAACTGGCTTAGGTTTTCAGGTTTCACTGATGAGTCACTGGCTGGCACTACCACTCAGTTTTGACTCATCGCAGGCGCTCAGCAGGTGCCCTGTCAGACTTTTCCTTATTATTTGGAAATAGTAAATTACAATTTCCAAATAATAATGTAAAATGTTTGTTTACAACATGGCTCGCCGACTGAAACTGGCACGAGACGAGCCTTACTGTATACTATGCCTCACAGTGTCAGGACCGTGCCAGCCTGGCAAGTGGTCCAATCTATCAACCATATGTACTCTTTTGTGCCTTTGTCGTCAGAGACTTTCTTCTTACAGATACTTCCAGACGATCACAAGAAACCAAATAATTTTTTATAGTGTCTGCTTCAAATGATGGGCTGCTTCAAATCATGGTCAGTATCATTTTATTATTGAAACATAACAGATTGAAATCTAAATTAGCATAGAAAAAGTGAACTAAATATTAAAATCTAGTACAACTTTTCTGCCAAAGCTAATAAAAATCAGTATTATGCTAATTAAAAAAACTATTCCACTCAGTTTTGTAATTTTTAAATCAAATTAATAATTCCATACTTTCTTTATCATTTTTTTAAAGTTCAGAGAAAATATAAAAAATGGGTAGAATTTCCATTACATCCTTGAGATTTTTATGTCATCACAGCTGTTTTACTGTAAATAAAAATGATTCTAAATTATGGATACCTGATATTAACTGTCCAATGACTGCATGTAGAAAAAACAAACTAAGTATACTTCAATAGAGAATAAAATTGTACATTTGGTTGGCATAACAAGATTGGTCGCCCTCAAAATACCAAATTTTGGGCCCAACTTAAAAATTACAAATGTAAACTCCCATCAAATTACACCTCTTTTAAAATGTCTTCTATTTAAGATAATCAACGGTAAAACAAATTCGGAAGATTTTGTTTATTTTTGTGGCATTACTCCAAAATTCAATACAGTACAGTATATTAAATTAGAATAAAAGTAAGCAAAATATACCATTTTAAGTATGCTTTCATTTACCATTCTTGAAAGAGTAAGAATTACAAAAAATGATTTATCAAGCTTAGTTTCAATGTGTGAAATATGATTTTTCCAAGAATTTGGTGATCATTCTTCTATCTCAGTGCAAAATGGCGAATGATTCAAATTAAAAATGGCTTTATAATTAATGGCTTCAAATTAAAAATCTATAAATATATAGACAAATTATTGACAATCAAATAGTTGGAATGAATATTTTTACCTAAAAAAGCACTAAACACATTCAGTGCTACATTGCCGTAAAGTTGGCCATGCTGTCCGACCGCTAGTGGATGCGTGGCCATCTAGTCGGCCAAGCGGTTGTTACCGGCAGTGGCTGATGGCCATATAGTCGGTCATACTGCCCCACTCACATTATTAAATCAGTCTTCACCCAGCTTTTGCCAGGTTCGCTTCTGTGGTATCCTACAAGTAGGATGTGGTTTTCAGTTTCCGGTTATTTTTGTAGTTTCTATTAATGTCTTTAATTGATTTTTTCAAGAAATTAGGAATAAAATTCAGCAAAATATATGTAGAATGTACTGTAAGGAGAAGGAAAAATTAAAAATACTATATTTATGTCCTACGAACGCCCTGACTAGCCTGAACTGTGTTCTGTAGTTCTGAGATGTTTTGAAAACTTTTATCTCAGCTTAGACTAATTATGAAACAAATTTTAGAAATGGATCTGATAATAGTCGTTTTAATCTTTTTCATTTGTTTTACTTCATTCCCTATATTACTAACTAGTTTATTACAAAATAAAGTGATGTAAGAGTCTTGGACATTAAATTGTTTGGCACAGTCGATCGCCAGGGGCTAATGGCCGACTAGATAGCCATACATAAATATTAATTATACAGACTACTTCTGAAAGTCATAAAGTGACACTAAATAGTCAAAAAAATAAGTTTTTGAAAAAAAATTTCAGCCAATGGGGTAAGTTTTTAACTTAAATATGCAGCCACACATGGTCGAAAATACAGCCTTAGCACTGAATGTGTTAATATACGATTTATGAATTTCCGTGTTTGTCAAATTAAAAAATGCTTTGAGCATGAAAAGTTAATATTAGAATTACTCTGTATATTATAAACACAGAGTGATTTACGAAGATATGCAGAAACTGTGGTAAGTTAGCTCATCTACATGAAAAAATAAAGATAAAAGCATATATAAACATAGGTTTATAAATGTTTTGATAGGGAGTTAGGGAAAGATTAGAGGGAGACAGAGAGAGGGACGAAGAGAGATAGGGAGAGGGAGACCATTGCCCCAACCTGTGAAACCTAATAACAACTAACTTTATCAAACAGGGAAATA
Organism: Stictocephala bisonia; assembly: GCA_035578905.1. Classification (NCBI taxonomy): domain Eukaryota; kingdom Metazoa; phylum Arthropoda; class Insecta; order Hemiptera; family Membracidae; genus Stictocephala; species Stictocephala bisonia. The sequence goes on along the minus strand of JAQJVL010003526.1, from coordinate 5,749 downwards.
TGCTTCACGGGACCCATAGGAGTCTTCTTGTTTGTAAATTGACTGGTACACTGTTTCACTCCTATTCCCCTGAGAATTGCAAACCTTACATTTTTCTTGTAGGCTCAGCCTTAGTGATTAGGGATATATTTTCACTTGATGTCCTCAATACCTTCCTTTAAGTCGCAGTAGTGATTTTTCAGAAGTAGAGGGTCAACTAGCAGTTGATCTAGCAGTCAGTTGCATTCCGTAGTTTTTCCTGCTAGATTTTCTCTAAGTATGGAGATTGATTGTTTTTACCAGTCATCATTATATGCTTTATGATGTAGTAGTATAAAGCAATGTCAAAAAAATGTTCTTATTCATCAACCTCAACCATTCATTAATTGTGATTAGTAATGGGTCAGTTCTATTTTTTATTTGTTCTTTATTGAAATCGGTTCCTGGTTCTAAGTCCTTGTTGAGCATGTCACAGAAGACTCTGTAACATCTTTACACCAGTGAATCAAGTAAATAATGTGGGTTCAGTCAGATACAAATTCAGAGGACTAAATTAGATCAGATATTGAGGAATTTCTCCAACATGAAGCTTATAATTATAAACCATAAAACTCTATAAAAATATATATATATATATATATCTAAAAACTATAAATGTAATTTATTCTCAGTTATACGTGCTTCATATTTTTCGAAAATAAACATTTACCTGAAGTTTTGACTGCTGTAAAAGGTATAAGCTGATTATTCAGATAAAAAATTTATACAATTTAGCCAAACAGAATGTAATGGACAAATTACTTACAGAAAACTTACTAAAATATAAAATCATAACACAGCTGATTGAAATTATCACAGCTTAATTTAATTGGTTTATATTATTATTGGGGTATATAGGTTTTAATTCATTAGAGAATGAATAAATTATGGTCAAAATTTGATAATAAATAAATTATAGATAAAAATTGAAAAGTAATAATTTTTGTTATTATATATTAATGATAGAGAAGATCAACCATTGATGTTCTTTTCTTACGCAGAATGTGAGTTGTAAGTAGGAAGGAATGTTGCCTCCAAGTATTTTTATCAGGCAGGAAGTGATAACAAAGTGTCATGATAATCAAGGATGGAGCTCAGGTGGCTTGAAAGAATGACTGGTTTCTAGAACATAAACCGAATAGCATTAAAGTACAACATTTTACAAAATGGCCTAATTATAGCAGATATGTTTTGACAGATATTTTATGTATCTCATAGCCAGAAACTGCCGTTTGACATTTCTGTTTATTAAAACTTTTCTTGTCTGAAAAATTCCTGACGTGAAAGCTATCTCCCTCTTTAAATTATGTGTTCCTGGAACCACAATACCAACATTTCCATCAGTTCTTGGCCCAAGTTCTTTCTTCAAGAACTGAGAACTGACTTTAGGAACCGAGGCATCCATAAGTATGGACTTATACTCAGATCTTTCTTTTTGATTATACGAGGTATAGTTTAAGTTTCCTGAATCGATGTTGTGGGGAAAACGGGACGGCTGGTACGTTATTGCAGGAATGATATCGTTAAATCAGAGGCCTTGTGGTAATTTAGAAGATTAATTCACCGCCATTTCCCGCACAACTCAGAAGCGGGGTTAAAGTCGACAAGTTGGCCGCGTGAGTGCTATTCGTCGGGTTCCCTATATATCACAACCACCTTTGATTAGCTCTAAATTAATTAATTGAAAAATAAGATAATATATTGAGAATTAGTGCAAACAATTGGGCTGGCTGTGATCCCCTCGTACCCACAAATTATGCAATTCTACATTAAAAGATTTAGCAAACTGACAACTACCAAGTGGCTCCACTCCCACCCCTTCTGATAATTAAGCCTAACTGAAACATCTTAAATGATCGCTAATAATTTAAACTAAATGCTACTCATCCTGTCGAGGTCCGCAAGGGTGTCAGCGACACATCCAGGCTGTCCGGCTGATCGTTGGGGCACTCTCTCGTATCAACCTCCTTTCCTTAAGTTTTGTGCATGCGGGAGTGATAGATTTAGTCCTCGCCACATGCGGCGCTATCCGCCACAATGTCCAGAGACACACAACATCATTGCCGGTGTGAATGTTGTCTAGCAGCTGGTACTACTCCTGGAGAAGGTATATAGCTAGCATGAGAATTGCTCAACTGCCATTGTTCCCCTGTGGAGAGCGCTTTTCGAGTATTTGTGTGTTTAAATTGTTGGTTTTTGAAAATTGATTTATAAACAGTGAAAAAAACAATAAATTTTGTGTTTTGCTTCAAAAGTCATCTTCTGAGAAACTTAAATATTAATTCAGACGTACGGAGTTGAAGCAATGAAGAAAATCCAAGTTTACAAATGGTACAAATATTTCCAAGAAGCTTGCATAGACATTGAAGATATCTCTCGTAGTCAACGCCCTTCCACTGCAACCACAAATGACAACATTGAGCGAGTTTAGCGAATTGCCCATGCAAACAGAAGAATAACGATTGATGAAATCGCGTTTGAGGTAAATTTATTGCATGGCAGTGACCACTGACCACACAAAAATTCTTAGGCACATACAAGATGCCATTTCGAAGAAACAACCTGAAAATGGGCAGAAAACAATTTCACTGCATGGCAATACCCCTGCTCATCGATCCTTGTTAGTACATGATTACTGACTCAAGTTCCGCATTACCACGTTAGAACATTCTCCAAACTCGCCTGACTTCATGCTGGCTGATTTTGAACCTGTTCATACGGTGAAAACTTCAATAAAAGGAAAACGATTTGCAGATGCTCAAGCTGTCAGAAAAAATGTGATAAAAGTATTGAAATACTTTTGAAAAAATAAGTGTCAATGGTGTTTTTGAACAACTGTATAACCGCAAGGACAAGTATGCTGTTACAGGACGAGAGTATTCTTACAAATAGGTTTGTAAGTTTTCATCTTTGTTCAATAAATATATTTCAACCAATTCCGGGAACTTTTTAACTATACCTCGTACTTTTATAAGGTCGTTAGCAATAAGCTTAATTAGATGTGACTATTTCTATTGCTATTTTGACTATCAGAATAACTAAGAGTGTATTATTCTGTTTCTTCACTTGGTAATTGGTGGAATTTGATGGATTGAAGTGAAACATATTTAATAAATTCCATAATTTTTTAATTTTTAATAAATGCATTTCTGCCTGTTACAGCATCTTCAGATTATTATTATTAAATATGTTTCATTTGAATGTATTATTCTGGATGTGTTTTAAGGGATGTCTGATAAAAGTGAATATTAGATAAAGAAAGAGTGGTCATATTTAAAGTGTAAGGTACTTACTTCCATTTGATATTGTAGTGCATGAATGTAAAGAAAGTGAAGAGAAGCCTCTGTAACAGCAGCCCAGAACAAATACCGCAGCATGTTAAAGAGGAATGTTCCGACTCTCTTTACAGACCAGTATTTGAACGGACGATACATCTGTGTAAAAAAAGACCTTTAGGCACAGATAAAACTCCCTAATAACTGTTGTAGATCAGAGATTATCATTTTGACTGCCATACAGCTTCATTAGCTTTTTTAAAATATTGCATATTGATAAAGTGAGTGCAACTATATATCTTCCTTAAGTATAATTATAATCTAAAAACATATATTAATACTATAGTAATATAATTTATCATGTCTATAAATTTATATCTTGTATGGCATTAATGGTATTTTGGTAAGGTTACAAAAAAAATGTATAAAAATTAAAAATTGAAACCCAGAGAAAAGAAAATTGTAAGGAAATAAAATCTAAAGTACAAAGAAATTATGTCTTATTGTTTCATTGATCTTCTGTCATAGAGCTAAGTTTACATTCTTTTTCTGCAGAATTTCAACCTTTCCTGTGATTATAACACAAAGTTAACTTATATTAAATTTTAGGTTCATTTGTCATTATGCTATTAATTAATGATACTCCAAACAACAATAGTTGGCTTTAGTTTGTAACAAAGACTACTTTCGCACATCCACACCCATCATTCACACTTATTCGAAATCCATATCTTGACATTTGACCTCTTAAGAAGAATAAATAAATGAATAAAAGTTAAATGTTTGTATATACTCTCAGGACATATCCATAAGATGTTATGAGAAGTAAGCTTGCTTTCCTATCACATACAACTACATTACAAACAGTTAAATTATGAATATGAGAGAGACAAAAATACTTACATTAGGATAGAAATTAGAATATAAGATAAATGGACCCAGAAAGTAGGTAGGAAAATAGAAGCTGTATCCCAGCAAATTGTAGAGATTAGGAGTTTGAGTACTGGCTAAATGATCGAGACTGAAGCTGACACATCGAAGGTGAACCCACGTTGTACTAACCACCATCATTGTGAACAACTCTTCCGACAAACCTCCAACCACCTGAAAAAGTAATATCGTTCACTTTTGAAGTGAGAAGATTTTTCTGTCCATAAATTGTATCATATAAAGTTAATTAATTTAAAACAATGTTTATAAAAAAATGATTCTTTATTTCCTAAATTACAAATAACTGGCTTTTAGTAATTTCTCCAAAAATATCAATAGTGTATAAACACGTTTCTAAATTTCAGTACCAATGCCCTTAAAAAGGATTTTATGGATAAAATTTACAAAAAGTCAACACCTGTTCTTTTTCTTTCCTAAACCAAAATTTAAATACATCCCGCATGGTGATTTCAATCGTTTTTTACCTATTCAATTGTCCTTGTTATAAAATAAAAATATAGCATATATTTCCCAAATTCTTGGAGTCATTTCCTATGATATGGTGGTAATTAACATATGTTATAATTTTAAAAATTCGAACTGATAATTTTAAAGTGCGCTTTAAAATAACCTCACTTCAAAATCATTGTTATTTTGATATGAATTCCCATGTTTCCGATATGACCAAAATCCCATGGAAACTAGTTAAGAATCGTTAATAAATGTGTTTGAAAGACAAGTGAAAACAGCCCTCTTTCAACTGAAGCATCTCCAAGTATCTTGCACAGCCTCCAAGGGAGTACAACATTCTACATTTTAACAGTACACATGTACGAGAGATTGATAGACAAATAAAGAGGACAATAAGGGCTATCAGCAGTTCCCTCATTATAACCCCTCTACCATTATTTCTAGTGCTTTGCAACATAGCTCCTCTGGATATAAGACTCAAATAAGCACTTCTCAGAGAGTTAAAAAGATCCTATCTACTCAACGTCTCTTGACTTTCAGAGATATATCCCATAATGTGCTGGGCGACAAATCTAGAGAACTACTTCTTCGACTATCTTCCCAGTTATTCTCAAACAAATTTTCACCAAACACCAAATGGAAATTAACTTGGAATATGTTTGGCGGTTGAAATAAGTTTCTATTATCAGACCCTACCGCCATCAATGGCATGAACCTTCTTCATAAGGAATGAACTACGTTGTCGCTTTAACATGAGTATGCAACTACTGGAAAAATAAGTGGGGAATGGCAAATGATCAGTCATATGATTACAGAGTCGAAGTTCATGCTATGGATCATATAGTTAATAATTGACCTTTACGTTCCTTTCAGGGGCTGGTCTTCATCTTCATTCAATCGAAAAAACAAGTGTTGAATTGTTAAGAAACCTGGATTTAGCTCTATGATGGTAGATCAATATTTAAACACAAGTACTTTGAACTGTAGATTTTATTTTAATTGGATATTGTTTAATCTTGTTTATTTTACTTGGAGGTCTAAAATCTGTTCGCTAC
>JAQJVL010003525.1:0-59401 GCA_035578905.1 Stictocephala bisonia | reverse complement strand
TTTTTTTAAACCTAATTTTTTTTCTGTGTTCATTGTTTTTTAAACCTAATTTTTTCTCATATTTTTTTAGTTGTATAGCAGAATTTCTATGAAACTACTAGCTGATTCTTATTTTCTATGTTTAGTTTGGATGTTTTCGACCAACGACTCTCATATTTCTAGAGAAAACAGAATTTTAGGAAACACTTTAGGTCTTTAGCTATATTAAACCTATCTTACAGTGTAATAATGTTATTTTGAAACATGATTATATGAAGCAATAGTGTTTTTATGGTGGATGGGTAGTTCTCAAGGAGATTTGTCTGTAGGATGAGTGGTGGGAGGAGGGTGTGTCCTAAGGAATTGTGTGTGCAGAGGTAGGCGGGTGGACTGTTAAGTCATGATTTTATGGTGTGTGGTATGTATGTATGGTAGGTGGTCATCCATGAATGTTGAGTGTCAATCATAGGTTTTATGTAGTGGTTAGGTGGATTATCTATCAGAGGTGTTGTGTTTTGAGTAGGCGTGTGGACTGTTAAGTCATGGTTTTATGGTGTGTGGTATGTATGTATGGTAGGTGGTCATCCATGAATGTTGAGTGTCAATCATAGGTTTTATGTAGTGGTTAGGTGGATTATCTATCAGAGGTGTTGTGTTTTGAGTAGGCGGGTGGACTGTTAAGTCATGGTTTTATGGTGTGTGGTACGTATGTATGGGAGGTGGTCATCCATGAATGTTGAGTGTCAATCATAGGTTTTATGTAGTGGTTAGGTGGATTATCTATCAGAGGTGTTGTGTTTTGAGTAGGTGTGTGGACTGTTAAGTCATGATTTTATGGTGTGTGGTACGTATGTTTGTGATTGGTCCTTCATATACTTTGGGAATGTGGTCAATTCTTATGTTTGGTAGGTAGGTCATCCATGAATGTTGGGTGTCAATGTAAGGTTTTATGTAATGGTTAGGTGAATTATCTATCAGAGGTGTTGTGTGTTGAGTAGGTGGGTGGACTGTTAAGTCATGATTTTATGGTGTGTGGTACGTATGTTTGTGATTGGTCCTTCATATGCTTTGGTAATGTGGTCAATTCGTATGTTTGGTAGGTAGGTTATCCATGAATGTTGGGTGTCAATGTAAGGTTTTATGTAATGTTTAGGTGGATTATCTATCAGAGGTGTTGTGTGTTGAGTAGGTGGGTGGACTGTTAAGTCATGATTTTATGGTGTGTGGTACGTATGTTTGTGATTGGTCCTTCATATGCTTTGGTAATGTGGTCTATTCGTATGTTTGGTAGGTAGGTTATCCATGAATGTTGGGTGTCAATGTAAGGTTTTATGTAATGTTTAGTTGGATTATCTATCAGAGGTGTTGTGTGTTGAGTAGGTGGGTGGACTGTTAAGTCATGATTTTATGATGTTTGGTACGTATGTTTGTGATTGGTCCTTCATATTCTTTGGTAATGTGGTCAATTCGTATGTTTGGTAGGTAGGTCATCCATGAATGTTGGGTGTCAATGTAAGGTTTTATGTAATGTTTAGGTGGATTATCTATCAGAGGTGTTGTGTGTTGAGTAGGTGGGTGGACTGTTAAGTAATGATTTCATGGTGTGTGGTACGTATGTTTGGTAGGTGGTCCTTCATATGCTTTGGTAATGTGGTCAATTCGTATGTTTGGTAGGTAGGTTATCCATGAATGTTGGGTGTCAATGTAAGGTTTTATGTAATGTTTAGGTGGATTATCTATCAGAGGTGTTGTGTGTTGAGTAGGTGGGTGGACTGTTAGGTCATGATTTTATGGTGTGTGGTACGTATGTTTGGTAGGTGGTCCTTCATATTCTTTAGTAATGTGGTCAATTCGTATGTTTGGTAGGTAGGTCATCCATGAATGTTGGGTGTCAATGTAAGGTTTTATGTAATGTTTAGGTGGATTATCTATCAGAGGTGTTGTGTGTTGAGTAGGTGGGTGGACTGTTAAGTCATGATTTTATGGTGTGTGGTACGTATGTTTGGTAGGTGGTCCTTCATATGCTTTGGTAATGTGGTCAATTCGTATGTTTGGTAGGTAGGTCATCCATGAATGTTGGGTGTCAATGTAAGGTTTTATGTAATGTTTAGGTGGATTATCTATCAGAGGTGTTGTGTGTTGAGTAGGTGGGTGGACTGTTAAGTCATGATTTTATGGTGTGTGGTACGTATGTTTGGTAGGTGGTCCTTCATATGCTTTGGTAATGTGGTCAATTCGTATGTTTGGTAGGTAGGTTATCCATGAATGTTGGGTGTCAATGTAAGGTTTTATATAATGTTTAGGTGGATTATCTATCAGAGGTGTTGTGTGTTGAGTAGGTGGGTGGACTGTTAAGTCATGATTTTATGGTGTGTGGTATGTATGTATGGTAGGTGGTCCTTCATATGCTTTTGTAATGTGGTCAATTCGTATGTTTGTTAGGTAGGTTATCCATGAATGTTGGGTGTCAATGTAAGGTTTTATGTAATGTTTAGGTGGATTATCTATCAGAGGTGTTGTGTGTTGAGTAGGTGGGTGGACTGTTAAGTCATGATTTTATGGTGTGTGGTACGTATGTTTGGTAGGTAGGGGTATGTCAATAGGACTATTTTCATTGTAGTATGATGCTTTGGGAATGTGGAGTGTCAATCGACAGTTGTGTTTGTTAAATTGTTGTGATCAAACAAGTGTTTTGTGTGTATTGAGTAGGTGAGTGGATAATCAAACGTCTTCGATGTAGAGTGTATGGTCAGTCTTGTATGTTAAGTAAGTGGTCTGTCAAATGTATTATGTGTCGGGAGGGGTGAGTGGTCTATCAAGAGGACTATGTGTTGGGTAGGCGAGTGGTTAACCAAGTGTCTCACGTATTGAGTAGATGGGGGTCTATAAAGAGACTGCCTTTTTGGTAGTGTGATGGTATTTTAAGTTATGTCTGTAGAGTGTGTGGTTGGTCTATCAAAGGTTTTATGTTTGGGGAAGGTGGGTTGGTCTATCAACATGACTCTGTGTTGAGTATGTGGGTGTTTAATCAAACGTCTGTGTGTTTAGTAGGTGAGTGGTCAATCAAAAGTCTTGTATGTAGAGTGTGGTTAGTCTAGTATATTAAGTAGGTAGGTGGTCAGTCAGATGTCTTATGTGTTGGGAAGGTGGGTGGCCTATCGAGGGTACTGTGTGTGTTGGGTAGGTAGGTGGTCAATCAAAGGTCTTGTATTTAAGGTGTGGTTAGTCTAGTATATTAGGTGGGTAGATGGTCAGTCGGATGTGTTATGTGTTGGGAAGGTGTGTGGCCTATCGAGGGTACTGTGTGTGTTGGGTAGGTAGGTGGTCAATCAAAGGTCTTGTATGTAAGGTGTGGTTAGTCTAGTATATTAGGTGGGTAGATGGTCAGTCAGATGTGTTATGTGTTGGGAAGGTGTGTGGCCTATCGAGGGTACTGTGTGTGTTGGGTAGGTAGGTGGTCAATCAAAGGTCTTGTATGTAAGGTGTGGTTAGTCTAGTATATTAGGTGGGTAGATGGTCAGTCAGATGTCTTATGTGTTGGGGAGGTGGGTGGCCTATCGAGGGTCTGTGTGTGTTGAGTGGGTAGATGGTCAATCAAAAGTCTTGTATGTAGAGTGTGGTTAGTCTAGTATATTAGGTGGGTAGGTGGTCAAATGTATTATGTGTCGAGAGAGGTGCGTGGTCTGTCAAGAGGACTATGTGTAGAGTGTGGTTAGTCTAGTATATTAGGTGGGTAGATGGTTAGTCAGATGTCTTATGTGATGGGGAGGTGAGTGGTCTATCGAGAGTACTGTGTGTGTAGGGTAGGTAGATGGTCAATCAAAGGTCTTGTATGTAGAGTGTGTTTAGTCTAGAATATTGGGTGGGTAGTTGGTCAGTCAGATGTCTTAGGGATAGGTGATGGATAATTAAGGGTCTTATGTGATGAATAGGAAGGTGATCTATCAAGAATGTTGTGTGTTCTAGGTTCTCCATGTGTTTCGGTCTTTGGGAGTGGTGTATATACATTTTCTGATCGAGTATATTATAGTCAAAAGAAACCAAACTTTCTTACTGTTAATACCAAAGTTTCTACAATAGACACATTTCAACTAACTATTCGTTTATTTGTTTAATGTGCAAAGAATCAATAGCATCAGGTTTTGTTAAAATCAAGCTTAAAATGTGAACATTATAGAGAATTTATTCCTATTGGCTACTTACACTTTGCCAACTGTTTGGAGTCAACTAAATAGCTATGTAGGTTAAAAAATTAATTTACAAGTGTTACATCAGTTTTGTACGTTGTTTTGAGCTCAAACTAAGTTTTTAAAGGTTTCTATAAGAGTATTTTAAAGGAATTTTTAATGTTTAGGACAAATATCGTTGTTATGACACTGCATTTTATCGCTTTTAGGGAATTATAACATATTTTGTACACAAATAACCCTATTTATGGACATTTTAACTAAATTTTAAGGGGTTTGGGTTCCATGTCATAGTTTCCCTGACTACTGTGTTGTTAATAGATCATATATCAAAGGGTCCAGCAGCCTTAGTTAGTAACAAAGACTACACTCGTTCATCTAGTTAGTAACAAAGATTCGTACATCGTTCATACGGGATGTAAAACAATGCTTGTGGGATGTGATAACAGCCACGGGTTGACCTTTGAGGTCAAGTGATGTGATAACAGCGATAAAGCCCGGTCACCGTACACCAGTTGGCCTCGTATGTAACAATTAAATAAAAATAAAAAAGAAGTAAATAATTAATATAAATAATAGCTGTCCCTTGATTTTTAATTAAAACGTGTATTGCGGGTTGCCTAGAGTGTTAAGTAGGGGCTTGAGGATGATCTGTGATTCGATATAGGTAACAGTGTAGGAAGCCGTGGATGAGTGTCCGAAGGTAAGAGCGTATATTAACAGTGTATTTATTAAAAAGTTGAGAAAAATTAAATTAAATAAGTAGTCTAACAGTACGTGTGAGAAAGATTACTTGTAAAGTAGGGAGGTAACCAATCAGAGCGTAGCATTTGGGTGTGCGCCAGACCAGCTGACGATGTGTACGAAGGTAGCCGACGGTCGCCGGAAGTACACGAAAGCATTTTATATAGTACATATGTAAATGGCCGCCATCTTTAGCATTTTATATAGTATGAGAAAGGTTAATAGTGTATTTTATATAGTATAAAGACCGAATTTGAGAAGGGGAATTACCACCGGGGACTTCCCTTCCGAAGGCGCCATGTTCCGAAAGGATGCGCTAAGTTTTGCCACCAGGTGCGCTACGATCGGGTCGAGCACATAGAGTATATGAAATATTAATTTTATTATAGTGTATGAAATATTAATTTGTTATAGTGTATATATGAAATAATCCACAGAGTAGCAAGTCCATGCGCATGCGCGCCCGACCAGCAGACGACGTGTGCATCATAGGCTAAGAGCGTACGAAGGTAGCCGACGGTCGCCGGAAGTACCCGAAGGGAAAGGTCGCCATATTGGATGAGGAATTTTGGGAGGGAATTTTGAGGAGGGAAAGACGTCATATTGGACAAAAAAGTTCATTTTATATAGTATAACATGGAAAAAGACGCCATATTGGACAAAAAAGTGCATTTTATATAGTATAATATGGAAAAAGACGCCATATTGGACAAAAAAGTGCATTTTATATAGTATAACATGGAAAAAGACGCCATATTGGACAAAAAAGTGCATTTTATATAGTATAATATGGAAAAAGACGCCATATTGGACAAAAAAGTGAATTTTATATAGTATAATATGGAAAAAGACGCCATATTGGACAAAAAAGTGCATTTTATATAGTATAACATGGAAAAAGACGCCATATTGGACAAAAAAGTGAATTTTATATAGTATAACACGGAAAAAGACGCCATATTGGACAAAAAAAGTGAATTTTATATAGTATAATATGGAAAAAGATGCCATATTGGACAAAAAAAGTGAATTTTATATAGTATAATATGGAAAAAGATGCCATATTGGACAAAAAAAGTGAATTTTATATAGTATAACATGGAAAAAGTTAGGTTAAGACTGTATTTTATATAGTGTATCTTATATAGTATAACAAGGTTAACAGTGCATTTTATATAGTATAACACGGAAAAAGTTAGGTTAACAATGAATTTTATATAGTATAACAAGGTTAACAGTGAATTTCATATAGTATGATGTGGGAATTTGGAGGGAAATTTGGGAATTTGGAGGAAAATCGGGAAAATTGGGGAAAAAGTAAGGTAATTTCGGGAAAATCGGGAATTTGGGGGAAAATCGGGAATTTTGGGGAATTCCGGGAAAAGCGTGGGAAATTTGGCGGGAAATTTGAGGTTAGGAAAAGTGAGGTTAGGAAATTTGGCGGGAATTTGAGGTTAGGAAAAGTGAGGTTAGAAAATTTGGCGGGAAATGGGCGCCGCCATCTTGGAAAAGTCACGTGACCGCCGCCATCTTGAAAGTCCAAAGGTCAAAGTGAGTCTGGCTCTCTCCCTATTTCACTACTACTAGTCACTAGTCAAAATACGTAAATAAATACCAGAATTAACCGGTACTTAACAGTATTAATCTGATTCAAATTGATAAAGTCTCATGTAGAGAATTTTAAAGTATATAGTTTAAAAGCCCGCTTCAAGTTCCACTCTAGGGACAGACTGAGTTTAATTTTATAGAAGTTCTAAGAATATACTGCTGTTCACTTCAGGAATTGAGGAGTCTACAGAGAAATTTGTTATCTGGAAGGTCCATTCCTGAAGTAACAGCATTGTTAGACTTGGTCTTATTATTGTTGTAATTAAATGACGCAAGGTTAGGAAAATCATCATGTTTTAGTTGTTGGCCATCTCTCTTGATATAGAATATTTTTCCAAAACTTAGTTTTGTATACAATTATTCTCTATATAAAAGTACGGTATACACGTTAGTAAATTGGTGATCAAAGTATTCGTCATAACTGAACATAGACTACTGCATTGAGAAACTAAACTTCTCACAAACAAATTTTTTATACCGAATTATGTTATATACAACAGTTTCAGTAGCTTTTAAATTTAATGTATAAAATAAAACTATGGAAATAAATTGAACGGAGATCGTAAATTAAATGTATATCTTATATCCTCTACATTTTAAATGCAGTCACGTTCTATTGAAAAGATACCTGAAGTTTGTTAATTTTATTTCAGATCTAGATAGTTAGAGTTTAAATAAATATTTATTACATTTATTATTTATAATTTATTATTTATAAATAAATATTTATATTTATTACATTTATATAAATTAAAAACTATATTATGGGATAGCAATGTTGTGGGCAACAAATCACTAAACCATAATTCATTGTGAAAGATTAAACAAATATTTGTTTGATATAAAAAAGGTCCTTGAAATTACGTAATTAGAAAATCGGTGATCTTTGTGAAACATTTCCTAGAAGTTTGTTAATTTTCGTTACAATATATCTGGAAAATTATTGTAACGAAACATGTAAAAGTATTAAAATGATTCTATATTTTAAGAAAAAATTTATTTTCATTCATTCACATAGAAAAAAACCACCTTGTATATAAATCTTATTATCAGCTAACTTTAAATTAATTGGTATTAAAGTAAGTGTAATGTATCACAAAATGGATTATATAATATGTAACAATGAGTAATCTGATACATTGTTACCTAACAGTTATGTGAAGTGTTACAGGTATTAGACTGTTAGACAAGCCTAACGCACTTATAATTCACATGTACGTACCGGATGGTTACTAAATAGAACCGTAAATCAAATGTGGCTAGTAATTTTACTTTTTACTATTAAATGTGGTATTTAAATTCCTAACTTTTGAAAAAAACATTATTTACGTAACTGTTCCAAAGCTTTAGTTAATACATTTTATTTCAATAATATATTTGTTTAAATAGCACCGTACTTTCCTTTTATAACAATTTCTTACATTGTAATTAATTAATAATAATGTATACTGGTGATTGATTTAATATTATGGTTTTAACTATATAAACCTTTGAAATACTTGGAAAAGTGAAGATATGTGTTATTTTTATTGGAAAACTGTCAATAGTTCAATTCATTAAAAGTACTTCAGCTGTTCCAGGTCAGTGCAGAGTTGCCTAGGAAACACTTACCACAACAACCAGTGTTCACAGGGGAGAGTACTGTGTGATCTGTTGAGTCTGTAAAATGGATGTGAATTTAGGCCAGTTTAGATATACCTTCTTATATGAAAGTATTATTGGTACAAGTACAGTATCACTTAGGACGCTTGAAAAAAGCAGTTTGAAAACTGCCTGCTCAATAGTTTGGTTACTAGTTTATGGAGTGGAACTAGTACTGTACTTTCACCATCAGTTAACTGTAGAAACAACGGAAGATACATATACTCAACTACTGAAAATCGCTATGATCATGTTACCAGTCTATTCTTTGTTCAGTGCAATTTGGGATTACAAAACCAAAATATCTGCCTCTCTGAATCTTGAAGCTATCGAAAGGAAGCTGGAATCAAACAACGTAAATGTGTCAGGAAAGAAGTTATTCAAGATAATGTCCTTTGGGTTTATGATCCTCCATATGGTATATCTGATATTGCATTTAGTCCATAATGTGTTAGGTGGACACACGGCATTACCGTTCACTCAATATATAACCACTTTCCAATATTGTGGCACACAACTAAGTTGTTTATCAACTCTGATAATGCATCAAATAAAGGTTTTACTTATTCAAAATGCAATAACTAAAGGATTCTCTGAAACAAATGAAAGTGAACTAGAAATAAGTACCTTACGATCTTCAACATGTCGAGGGCGCCTTCGAGGGCGACGTAAGCGTAGGATTGTGAGTGTACAAACCGAAGTTGATAGGAAGAGGATGTTTCTGGCAGAACTCCAAGGCTCTTTGGCTTACACTGAAAACGAGATAAACAAGAACGTCCAGGTGAATCTCATATTGTACCGATTGATAATTGAAGTAATTGTTCCTTTAATACTTGTGGGAACATATTTACAAATAAAAAATACAATCCTAAGGATAGCCATAAGATTAATTGAAATTATTTGTTTCGTCCTTAGCATAACCGTAGTTGAAAGGGTTCGCAGAGGAAAAGAAGACACCTACCACCAGCTGTCCAACTCTTGGGAAGGCTCCAAAAACCTTAAACATCAACTTCTGGCCAACATCCATCGGAGCAGAAGGTCCTTCTCATGTGCCTTTTTTGATTTTAACTACTCCCTTTTATTTGTCATGCTGGAGAACTCTGTTTTTGTCATCACTACTGTGATTGCATTGCGGTGCAACTACTAGGCACAATGTCTTGGAGGTACATTTGCAAATTTTATATTTATCATCATAATTGTTCGAAAAATATATTTAATTAACTTAGAAGAAGAGGTACTCAGGCTGTGTAGGTTTCTATGCACCTCCAAATAAATTCAATAAATTCACACTTAAAATATTTACCATCTTAACCATCTCTTAAATACGAGACGCCTTATGAAATATTTAAAATATAGACAAAAAGCACAAAGAATTTTGGACACTGTCATAAACACTGTTTAGATTTATCCTGTGATTTAAAAATTTATACAATAACATTAAAACTGACATAATTTTTGGGTAACTTATGTGATTTAAATCCCTTGGAAAAAGATACCAATAAATTGTATTAAAACCACAAAACGATCGTTTATAATTTTGTTAAAAATCTATCGTAAAATTTACAAACAAGTTATTCGAGATGTCAAAGCCATTTAGAAAAGTAGAAGATTAACATTTCTCTTTTAACAGGTTCGAGTATTATTATTATATCTTCAAAGGGAATTAAAGTTGAATAACATGTCTAACAGAATTACTTTCAAATTTGAAGACCTAATTTGAAAATTCCTTTGTTATATCAAAGTAATTCTTACTAAATTTGTGAAATTTGACTATTCCATTACTTTTAAAGACGCTTGTGGAATAACAGACTTTGAGGAAACATCTGTGTTATGATTCTGGTTCCAGTGACTGAGGCTTAGGTAGTCCACGTCATGCATTGATTTTTTATGCCAGGTTTGAAAAATGTATATTATTCCTATTTTTATAAATTTATTGTTTTTTTTACTCTTATAGTTGAAGCAATTCCGGAATTAACTCCTACTTAAAAATCTGTCACTTATTTCACACTAACTAATTGATAAAACAAGTGTCATGTTAATGAGGTTAAAGTAAGTCGTTTAAAAGACCACTTCAATTCCACTTTAGGGACCGACCGAGTTTAACTTGATAGATGGTTCTAACAAGATACTGCTGTTCTCTTTAGGGACAGACCATGTTTATTTGATGGATGGTTCTAACAAAATACTGCTGTTCACTTTAGAGACAGACCAAGTTTAATTTGATAGATGGTTCTAACAAGATACTGCTGTTCACTTTAGGGACAGACCAAGTAATTTGATAGTGGTTCTAACAAGATACTGCTGTTCACTTTAGGAATAGACCATGTTTATTTGATAGATGGTTCTAAAAAGATACTGCTGTTCACTTTAGGGACAGACTATGTTTATTTGATAGATGGTTCTAAAAATATACTGCTGTTCACTTTAGGGACAGACCGAGTAAAATTTGACAGGTGGTTCCAACAAGATACCGCTGTTCACTTTAGGGACAGACCGAGTTTAATTTGATAGATGGTTCTAACAAGATACTGCTGTTCACTGTAGGGACAGACTGAGTATAATTTGTATAGATGGTTCTAACAAGATACGACTGTTCACTTTAGGAACAGACCTAGTTTAATTTGATAAATGGTTCTAACAAGATACGGCTGTTCACTTTAGGAACAGACCTAGTTTAATTTGATAGATGGTTCTAACAAGATACGGCTGTTCACTTTAGGGACAGACCGAGTTTAATTTGGTAGGTGGTTCTAACAAGATACGGCTGTTAACTTTAGGGACAGACCGAGTTTAATTTGATAGGTGGTTCTAACAAGATATATCTGTTTACTTTATGGACAGACCGAGTTTAATTTGATAGTATCAGTTGAAGTCAACTTAAGAGATACGACAATCAAAAACTAATATCTTGTAGCAGGGTTTATTTTAATTAGCTTTAATTGTTTCTCCGTGAAATAATGAACATAAATGGAGGTCTAATTAGTGTTTATATCTCCTCTCTTCACCCAGAATTGTCGAACACCCAACTTTAATTCTAGAATGTTCATTAATTGATGTCTTAGTTACAACTAAGTAGTTTGTATAGATTTATAAAATTTACTACTTTACAGTTATTATTTCATTTGCACTAGTAAATGGATTTTTCGAAGACAGATTGTAGTGATAAAATGAAATGTAATAAACCAGTCACCCTAAAAATATTATAAGTGAGCCATCCATAAAAAGATCTCTAAATTTTCTAACAAATAAAAAGGAATTAAGTTACCATGCACATCAGTTGGGTGAGTCGTAGGTACAATATGTTGCTACACAAGTTAGAAGTTAGCCTGTGCATTAATATCTGGTCATAATAAAGTCCGTCAACTAACCAACTCTTGACTTGTCCACTTACCAACCAAACCAAATGTTTTATTCTTAGAATGACAGCAATAGTTTTTTCTATTTCCAGTTTAATTTTGGCATATTTTTTATCAGTGCCATAATAGTATGATGTGGTCATCAAAATAAACTTTATTTACTTCAGAAAATGTTATATTATAAAAACAATATTTGTATGTTTTATACTTAACGGATAAGTGCTGAAATATTCAATATTGTCTGCGTAAATCAGTATAATAAATAATCATTGATCTCTACTAATGTTCTAAGGATATGAGGGGTCCTAATAATAATTTAGTAACTAGAATGAACTCTCATATTCTTGGTTCCTTATGTAAACGATTATTATGAATTGCACACTTTGAACAAGAATTTAATTGAAATTCCAATAAATTAAATTAAATCAATCTGATTTGAATATAAAAAGCTATAGGTACAGTTATTAAACCAAAGTAAACTCAAACATATTTGGATAGCTACCAAAAATAGTGAAACAATTTTATGTCCAGCAATAATCATATAAATTTAAATATCTCACAATTAATTAGGATGTGTAAATATCACCATGACTCATAACTACTTTAATATTTATATCATAGACAATATACAATAATTTAATCCTGAGAAATTACAAAATAGGTTTAATAAATATTCCTAACTTAAAATCATTAAGAAAAAAAAATTGAATTTTGAGTACAGACAAAGTAAGGGTAACTTACTAAATGCAGTATTTTAGATTTGTTGAAATTAGTAAGCATTCTATTCATAGAATACGAAAAGGTCATGAACAGTTGATTAATCTTGAAGTACTCTGCTTATTTTGAATTACGTAAGTACTAGCTTAGGGTCAAAACCGACCCCAATAAAAAAAAAATCTCAAAAATATAGTTTTAAAAACTTTAATGATAATAATCATTTCTCTATCTTGTCTTCTTGTAAATATATCAGTTTCTTTCTTAAACATGGATATATTCAAATATATTTCAAATTAAAAAAGAAGGTAAGAACGATAGTAAAAAAATATAAGTTTTTATTTTAAATTTTCTTTATGTTACAGAATAATTTTCTTGAAAACGCATCCTTTCAAAAAAAAAAAAAAAAAAACTTCTTTACCCTTAGTGAAGTTACCAACACCAAAACTATATACTATCTTTTAAACTAGACCTATATTATAAGGAATTATAGTACTTGGCCCCATAACTTCATAAGTTGGGGACTTCTTACTGTCCAATTTGCCTTGTTGCCCCTCTTCACACATAATACTCACTTTGCTACGGACTCTGCACACTGCCTTTTTGCAAACAACGTACATATTTGAATGTTTTCTGTCACTTCCTATAGTACATAATTTACATCTTATTCTTTAGAATTAAAATTTAAAATTAGAATAGATTTAAAAAAAATGTCTGACGTAACTACTATCGTGGGGTCACTACTTACCCCAGAAGCTTCCTAGCCAGATATGGAGTGACAGAACAAGAAACCACCACATGCATCGTATCAAAGCTTAAAAGAGATTTGATAAAGAGAAACACAATCCCGCAAGTACTAAACATATAAAATAAAACTTTTACTTGAAGTCAGCGTTTCACTTTGATAAATTACGTTGTAAAAATAAAATAATTATATTGCTCTTAAATATTTTGTAAAGTAATTAAATTCAAAATAATTCTCTTTCTCAATAAATCAGATCGTAAACTGATTTAAATTGTCTGGTAGTAACAGAATAACAATAAAGACCAATCAAGAGCTCCGAAGTGAGCTACTTAAAAAGTAAGTATAAAAATAAAATATTTTGTTTTATTCATTCAGTTTTGTTTAATATCAACAGGATATCCTGTTTCACCAAAGTTATGTATGCAATCTAACCACAGAGTTGAGACAACATTTATTAACGTGCAATGTTTTCATTCCCACCAGAAACCTTCCTCCGTTTCATATTCCAATATCAGATGGTGAATCCATTTAAATACAAATATTTTGTTTACATTCTCAATTAAAGTTATGTAAATTTTATACTCAAGAGGAATTCATACATATTACCACAATATTTATAAGTTTCAAGATCGAACAAAATCTGTTTCCCTTGAACATCCATAAAAAACGATATATTATAAGCAAGCATATTTGAATTATAATAAAATATGTACAAAATACACGATGTACATTTTTATTAAATAAATGTCCAAAGAAAATACTGTTAATATCACTTAAAATATATCATAGTGGCTACTTTTTTTGCATTAAATAACGAACATGTATAGATTTTACTAGAATTATTTATCATATTTAGAAACAGGATAAATAAATAAATATACATTTTACATAAATAATAATGTAATTAAATATAAATAAATAAAAAAGAAATATATATATCCTATAACTTGTAAACTGTGTGTAAAACTAATATTATTTTAATTTTTTACACTTTTTTGATATTTGAAAGCGGAACTGGTAGTTAAAAGGATTACTAGATAAGGTAATGTATCCTCAAAATGTATGCAAACATATAGCAAAGTTCAAGATACTAAAGTCCTAATTGATAATGTTTGTTGAAGCAATAGTTAAGGAAAATAGAGGAATTATGTTACTTTTGTGATATACCTGTTAAAAATGTAAATATACAAGTTTCATTAATTTTTTTATTATAAAATATCAAACGAACCTGGAAATCTCGTGGGGTTGATAAATTGTACAATAGCAATTTGTGTAATGTAATGGTGAGTATAGTACAAATGTTATATAAATTCTAACTTAACATTATTTAAAATCTAAAATGATTATTATGGTACACGTAAAACTTTTAAATGTTTTACATCAAGGAAAATACACTTTAACTGTAACCGCATTTAGGAGAATAAATAAACGTACAATCAAGCAGTGTCGTATAGTATTACAATTGTTCTAGGTTTTTTCCCTCCAATGTATTATTATTTCTTGTTTAAAACTGTATTGATTATATATGAGTTACATACAACGTAAATTTATAAGGTTTTTTCAAAGCTTGTCCTTGAAATTTTCGAATTAGTTTAAAAAGATTTCCTTGCCAGTGTTATGTACATATTTTTGGTTCATAATGTTAAACCATGGTTCATGATGTAATACCGTGGGTCATGATATTAAACCATGGTTCATGATGTTTTATTGTGGTTTATGATGTTAAACCATGGTTCATCATGTTAAACCATGGTTTATGATGTTATACCATGGTTAATGATGTTATACCATGGTTCATGATGTTATACTATGGTTCATGATGTTATACCGTGGTTCATGATGTTAAACCATGGTTCTTGTGTTATACCGTAGTTCATAATGTTATACCGTGTTTCTAGATGTTAAACCATAGTTCATAATGTTTTACCATGGTTGATGATTTTATACCATGGTTCATAATGTTAAATTATGCTTCATGATGTTATACCATGGTTCATGATGTTGTATTGTGGTTCATGATGTTATATAATGGTTCATGATGTTATACCTTGATTAATGATGTTATACCATGTTTCATGATGTTAAACCATGGTTAATGATGTTATATTGTGGTTAATGATGTTATAATGTGGTTAATGATGTTAAACAATGTTTAATGATGTTAAACCATGTTTAATGATGTTAAACCATGTTTAATGATGTTAAACCATGTTTAATGATGTTAAACCATCTTTAATGATGTTATACCATGGTTCATGATGTTACACCATGTTTCATGATGTTATATCATATTTCATGATGTTAAATTATGGTTCATTATGTTAACCCATGGTTAATGATGTTATACCATGGTTCATGATGTTACACCATGTTTCATGATGTTATATCATATTTCTTGATGTTAAATTATGGTTCATGATGTTAAATTATAGTTCATGATGTTATACCATGGTTAATGATGTTATAATGTGGTTAATGATGGTAAACCATGGTTCTTGACGTTATACCATAGTTCTTGGTGTTAAACAATGGTTCGTGATATTATACCGTTGTTCAAGATGTTATACCATGTTTCATGATTTTAAACCATAGTTCATGTTGTTATACCATGGTTCATGATGTTATACCATAGTTTATGTTGTTATACCATGGTTCATGATGTTAAACCATGGTTCATGATGTTATACTATGGTTTATGATGTAATACTATGGTTCATGATGTTAAACCATCATTCAATATGTAAAACCATGGATCATGATGTTATACTATGGTTCATGATATTAAACCATCATTAATTATGTTATACCATGGTTCATGATGTTATACCATATTTCATTATTCTATACCGTGGTTCATGATGTTATACCGTGGTTCATGATATTATACCATGGTTTATGATGTTATACCCTGGTTCATTAGTTAAAACCATGGTTCATGATGTTATACTATGGTTCATGATGTTAAACCATCATTCATTATGTTAAACCATGGTTCATGATGTTATACCGTGGTTCATGAAATTATACCATGGTTTATGATGTTATACCGTGGTTCATTAGTTTGAACCATGGTTCATGATGTTATACTATGGTTCATGATGTTAAACCATCATTCATTATGTTAAACCATGGTTCATGATTTTATACTATGGTTCATAAAGTTAAACCATCGTTTATTATGTTAAACCATCGTTCATTATGTTTAACTATGGTTTATGATGTTATACCGTGGTTCATTATGTTAAATTATGGTTAATGATGTTATAATATGGTTCATGCTGGTTTATTTTAAATGTTTATCCTAACACTCAATTTTTAGTCTTTAACTTTTCTGATGTAAAGTAGAGAAGGTAAATTGCTTTCTCTCTTAAATAAATGGAGTGAAATGTTTCTATATATAATATTATTCTTATCCCTTTTGTAATCCTAAGTTCCATAATGTGGCCAGTGGCCGAGCGGTCTAAGGCGAGAGTACTTTGTACCCAAGTTGTTAATAGCGCAGGATAAAAACATGACTATTTTAATCAGTAATATTTTTTTTTGTACTCTAATGGTTTCCCCCTTTCTATGCCTGATAACCTCCATGCACAGATATATAGTATATGGGGAAAGGGTAGAGTAAGGCTAAATAGGTAGTGGCCCTATTCTTTAAACTAAATTACAAAAACCTGTAGTGTTATAGATAAAAAGGCATTTTTTATAGAATGTACAACACATTGAACAAAGCTTGTTACAGTGTCATTAGATGTTTAAAGAATTATATGAGATTTTAACTTTTCTACAATAACTTTGGAAATACATGTAAATGTACTTTTCATAATTAAAGATAATATTGAGATTTATACACGTGTTTATGTTATTACATATATGATCTTATACCTATCAAAATAATCAACATAAACCATTATGATGTTCAAATTAATTTTGAACTTGGTCTCAAGTAAAATTTAATACTTTGTGTGTTGCTTTAATTATTAGTAAAATTAAAACTATTATGTAATTGAGTTTAATTCAAATATTTATAATATGATAGTTGTTTTTATATATAGATAAGAAAATAAGCATGCTGTAAGTTTGTAGACAAAATAACTGTTAGGTTCCTAAATGATATTAGGCAAAAGGTAATAAATTACAGGTAATTGCATGTCAAAGACCTTCGGGAATACCAGTTTCATTCGGATAGGGGTTATAGGGGCAATGACCTTGGGTACTGAATATGCAGTGACTCAGTAAGGATAAACTAAATATTAAAGTCAACGACATAAATTGAAACATGTCTAGTTGTTAATTGCATACCGTATGCTGAATATAATTTACTCAATAAAATTACAAAAAAAAACCGTAATTTAAAACATGTATATATCAAAAATAATAAATGATTAGTCAAATAACATTTTATAATAACAAAAAACATAAAATATATCGTAATTTACTTTACTAAGCTATAGAGTACGACTTATAATTGACGTAAAGTATGTTTATCACAGCCAAATATACTTCAGTTTCAATTATTTATTTATATTTATTTCTATCAGTATTGTTTTATTATAAACTTGTTTATTCAATTTATGGAGTTGGACCAATTTAAACACACTGAACACTTACAATATGGCTGGACTGCAGCCATATTAAGGACACTAACTTTTATACTTGTTCATGGATAGGCCATTTAATGTTAGCACAAAGAACACACTATCTTAACAGCCCATAAGTAAATATGAGATTAAGTTCTCAGAATTCATTAAAAAAACTAATCTAATTCATCTTTTATTTGGTCTTGCTTGACCCTATTACGAAAGATATATGCAAACAATCAAGTCCGAAAATCACGTCCAGGTCAAGTATATACAATCCTAATTACCACTTTTTCAATTCTTTAGATTGCTACCAAAATAACGTTTGGAATTTTTTTACGGTGGGAGAGTGGAGTTCTTTAATTTACTTATAGTATCAATAATACAACTTTTTTTGAATTTTAGTACATTTCCGGCCTAATGATTGAGTATATAGCTGGTATACATAGGTGATCTCAATTAATCACATTATCATTTGGTCGAAGCTCCAAATGTATATGTCCAGTAAATTAGACTCCAGACATTCAATATATAAATAAATATCTACTAATGTTTTTTGTTGTAAATTAAGGACGTTAAAAGTATATACTTGATGTTTCCTGGAATACATACTAACACTGATATAGAACGTGACAACTTGTATTTTATCTGTAAAATTATATCTCTTAACTTATTGAACCAAAAGCTAAGTAATTTTATAGAGTGGTTTTAAACATGCTTTAATCATAAAACCATTATAAAAATTAAAACAATCATATATATATATATATATATATATATATATATATATATATATATATATATATGTCCAAATATATAATATTTCATCTTCGTTTTTAAGTATTTTACAAATCAAACAAAATGTTCATGATTTTAAAAGACAATTTTATTTTCATTCTTCGTGCATAAAATGGATGAAACAATTATTTATTACTTCCCAAAATATTGACTCCTCAGGATATGATTTTATATCTAAGAGCTTGACATACGATTTTATTACTGGAAACACATGAAAAGTATACAAAAGTATTTTCAGTGGTCCCCTTTGAGACCTTAACACAACTTTGTGCGTATTTTAAGCAAAAATTAATAATCATATGTGGTAGGAGTAGATATAATATGGGCATTGACAAACGCCCCAAGTACGACTTTTCGCCTGAAGTACGACGGGGGGTGGGGGAAGGTCACGTGACCTTAATCGATTTTTAATGGGGTTTGATTTGATTTTGATTGACTTTGATTTGATTTTAATTGACTTTGATTTGACTTTGATTGACTCTGATTTGATTTTGATTGACTTTGATTTGATTTTGATTGGTTTTGATTTTGATTTGATATTGATGGCGGCCCCGGATCCAAGATGGCGGTGGTCACGTGATCCAAGGTGGCGGCCGGATGTAGTGCTACCATCCCTCCCCTCTCCCTCAAAAATTTCCCTCCAAATTCCCCATTTTCCCTCCGAATTCCCTAGCAATACTATATAAAATGCACTTTTAGCCTAAATATATGGCAACCTTTACATTGTTATACTACATAAAATGCATTATTTTCTCTTATACTCTATAGTAAATCTATACTCTATGGGATTTATAATCTACGCGCCAGAAAAACTGGAAAACATGAAAAACAAAAAAATATGAAAAACAGAAAAACAGGAAAACAGGAAAACAGAAAAACAGGAAAACAGGAAAACAGAAAACAGGAAAACAGAAAAATAGGAAAACTGAAAAACTGGAAAACAGGAAAACAGAAAAACCGAAAAACCGAAAAACATGAAAAACAGAAAAACATGAAAAACAGAAAAACAGGAAAACATGAAAACAGAAAAACAGGAAAACAGGAAAACAGGAAAACAGGAAAACAGGAAAACAGAAAAACAGGAAAACAGGAAAACAGGAAAACAGAAACTGACTGAAAAACAGATGACTTTTGGACATAATTTACTCTTACACAGTTTTACTATATCTTACTTAGATCACTTCTTGATTTTGTACCATGCTATATCTTTTCCATGATCTTTCTCGCAGGTGTTTGTCTAATATTTAACCAGTTTTTTCACGGTGAGTATTTAATTCCTCACTACCCTCAAGTAAGCTGAAGGCAAAACTTAAGGGCATTGCCCAATTCCCATGGGACGCTCCCGATGGAGGACTGGTACCCCTCACGGGTATTTTAGTGTAATGAGCCCCAACCGAAACGCTCATTACGGTGGTAGCCATCCAACAACATGCTACCTCCCAAAATTATTTAGATTTTTTTATACTTTTTTTGGTTCCTCTGAAAGTAAAGAGGCCACTTTACTTGGAGAAGCCTTTCAATGTGACGCACAAACTTGCAAAGGGCTTTTATTTTTTTTATTTTATTTTTCTTGTAAACATATATCTTTTTCTCACACATAGGACCTAGGTGTACTAGGTGAGTGTAACATACACGTACCGTACGAGGGCCCGGACTGCGACTCAAGGTCTTACGGGGCTTAGCCCAGCCCCAAGCTGCAGGACTGTCTCAGGACTTATGCGTTTTACGGCTGCCTTAGAGGACAGTCGGGCGATTTTTTTATTTACTTTGGGCCGCCCTCACCTCGCTGGTACGGTATTCTATACACAGAGCTGGAGATAACTGTTTTAAAATTTTACTTTACAAATTGTTTTAAAAGGTTGACGATAAAAGAGTTAACACAAAACTAACTTAACATTACTTACCTGGCGTAGGAGTTACCATGATAAAGAAGTAGGTTCACCCAGTACGGTGTCTGCACTACGGTTGGGTTGATTTCTGTCAATGCCGTAAATTTGGTTTCTACGGGCATGTTAGCAACCATGGGTTATAGCAAAGTCCCATTCCATCAACTCTGCGTAGTTGGAAGTATATAATCTTTTTATTATTAACAGTAAAAAGTAAGCTGATATTTCGTCTTTATTGACACAAGCGATAAGACTGATGTGGTGAGCCACATCCTGTAACATTGTGTAGAAGTATTACTCGTAAGTTTTGCATGTGCATACGTACATTAAGACCACTAAAGGACCCGGTTTTTTAAATTTTTAAATGAACACAAAGTAAAATCCAACCAAACGGTATTACGGATAAGTCTACAGTTTAGTATATACAAAAAACTGACCAATGTTATGAAGCTAGAGAACCGATTGGCGTTTATTGATACAATATATTACGATTTATAATGTTTTTATTGGGATTCCACAGCCCCTCCCCGCTGCGGAAAGTGGTAGCCGGCCTTCTTTTATTTGCTACCTCCTGCACTCTTGTGCTCCCTTCTACTCTGTCAATAAAGCTTCGTCAATAGTTAAATTAAGCATGGTGTCATTAGGGATAGAGTAGTGACCCCAAGGCAGGGTCTTGATACCTCCATCCAATATATATCGTTTATCATCCCTTCCAGAAAGGGAAATCTTATTCAACTCTACGCTATACAGTTCATGACGGTAACTTCTTATCATGTTCATTGAATGGTATACATCAGAGTGATTTTCTTTTGTACAGCTCACGCTCTTAATGCTGTATTGGCGGGCAAAATTTTCTAAGCAGTACTTATAGTCATCAAAATTAATTTCATTTTTTACTGTGCTCATCTTGACACCTTTGGATTTTTTGATAATTCCATCATCGTTGCCGTCTTTCTTCTCTGATCTGCTTGCATACATCTTGGAGCGCAGTCCCACATATTCATACATTATTCTTCCGTTGAGCTCATCCTTAAACTTTCCTATGACTTTTTTGTTTATTCGAGGAATGTTGTAGCGGTTGGGTTCTGGATAGCCACTGGTGTCAAACAAATTGATCATCTCTTTCATGTCAGTGTAGAAGTTGTCAGTTTCTATAAGGTAGGTGAGTGAGTCAGTGTCTGTGTATTGAAGCTGAGCTTTGGTGCCGTATCTGTTCTTGATGGTATTGAAATGGAAGTTATACATTAGAGTTTTTGATACGTCCAGAATACTCATACCAACGTATATGGCCTTATTGAAAAGGAGTTTCGTTCGGCTCATGTGGATAGCGGCAAGTTGTTCCGTGAAGATGGTCCGGTGTTTGAAGTTAGGCTTTGCAATCCATTTCTCAACTTGAACATCTTTTGTTGCCAGCCGTATATCAACTCGGTTACGGATGTTCTCCATCGTCTTTCCAAATACGCTATTATTCATGAGCTTATAAAAGTCCTTTTCAAAATCATTGGTGGCCTTGGTACGCATGTTAGTGTTCAATTCGATGTAACACTTGAGCCAGTTGCTTTGGGAAAAGCTAATTACTCGGTGTATTTTCTGTAGTCGCATGCCCAGTGACAGGTATTGCTTCAAGTTCCTATAGTGCAGCACATATTTTTCTTTGTGGGAGAGAGTTAGCAACAGTTTTTTTTCTTTGAATCCTGGTGGCGTCCGTTGTTCTGGAGCTAGAGGGAGGTCTGAATGAATGTCATGGAGTTGTTGAGGATATTCTAAATCCACTTCTAAGATATATCCAGTATCTGAGTCATCAGCGATTGTTGTGACATCTATGGAGCTTGGATTGTCTACCCACTTAAAGTCTTTGAATGGCATGTGCTGACTCATCGCCCATCCGTACAAATTATTGGCATCAAGGTACGTGAGATAGGTAGTAGGCTTGTCTGCATCGTACTCTTCCATGTACGGGTTGTTTGCATTTGCATGACGATGAGAGCACTGAGATACTCCCCCGCGTATTCCCTTACCAATCATAAGTGTCATGTTGTAATCAGTGAGAAGCTCAAGTTCAACATTGGTGGTTTTTAACATGGCACTCCAGGCAAGTCCTGGTGCAGTGAAGTACCAAGCTGGATCAAGATGGTATGTCTGCAGGCAGACGTCTCTGAAGTTCTCCATGATGTCAGCCAAAATAAGTACATCGGTCTGGTTGTAGAG
Organism: Stictocephala bisonia; assembly: GCA_035578905.1. NCBI lineage: Eukaryota > Metazoa > Arthropoda > Insecta > Hemiptera > Membracidae > Stictocephala > Stictocephala bisonia. Next base: position 36,961 of record JAQJVL010003525.1, on the reverse strand, counting down.
TTCAGTGTACTCTTTCATACTCTGAATGTTGAAGGAATTCCAAACTTTGATGGCATGGTCGTAGTCCTCATTTGTAATTTTTTCCTTGTTTAACTTATTATAAAAGTCCTTCTTTTGTGGAAGGGATGTCAGCTGAAACTTGTTCAGTGAGTCCATGAAATCGTATGGGTAGACACCCTTTTTCGTTAGAAGTTGAAGCTGTTCACCAGAGTAATATTTTGAAGTGTGTCTGAATTGTTGAGGAGATAGGTTTTTTGCTAGTTTGTCGAGGCTAGATGGCATAAATCTGCATGAATCGAGAAATCTTAATTTTGTTCCTCCATTAACGTTGATGGTGTAGGAGATGTACCTCTCTTCATTGCTAGGAATAAGATCTATTGTTTCATCATTGAACCCAAACATTTTGATGAAGAGGTGGGTGTCGTAGCCACTCAGATTGTGTATGAAGATGGGGATAAAGTGGGGTTTACGGTACTTGAGATTGCATGAGTTGTGGGCAAGGCCTCTGAACTTGCCGGTAAGGTGGTCGTGGTCTCGTACTTTTTGATCTTCTTTGTCGGTGAATGGTTTTTGACAGATGTGACACAGCTGTGTGGATGAGATGGTGTTGAGATCTTCTAATGTAAGATCCATGGGTTTAACAGCCATGCTGGAGTAGAGGTAATGTATTTTCCGCGATTCATGTAACATATTCTCAACAAAGACTTGAGCTGCATCTATGCCGAAGTAGTTGACTGGATGGTCGCACTCTCCATCTGAATAGACGATGTAGTAAGAGAAGCTTATAGCTTCATGTCTCTGGTACTTTTCCGTGAACTTCCGCTTCGGTCCAATGGGCTGGTCTTCTTCCTTATTCTCCTCGTCAACACGGGTTAGCATGCACTCAAAGTCCGCGTACATTGCGAACGGGACTCGCATCTTCTTCTGCCCCTCTTCAAACTTGATAGTGCTTCCCTCCGGTGGCATGATAATCTTGACAGCTTCGTGCTCGTTGCAGTCCTCCGTGTGACGGTTGAGTAGGTCTTGCGTTCCAAAGCGTAGCAGGCAGCGACGACATATGTAGGTTCCACCATGATGATTAGTAACCTGGGATCTAACGAGTCGGCTCAGATCTCTGATGAGACAATAGTGGGTATTATCTCCATCCTTAACGTAGAGAAGATCGATGTGGTTTGGTTGCTCCCTGTCTGTAACCAGCAGCGGGTACACTACGAACTTTTCATCGTAGGCGTAGACATTGATGGAAAAGGCGCTTCTCTTCTCGAACAGCTTGATTTTATCGAGGGTGACGGGGAACTCGATTCCTTGGAGGTGCTGATCTAGCTCGTGTTCGAATGGTAGATAGTGGTGGATACGGCGGGGTTGATCTTGCCATGAGACGGGATGAAGAGCCGCCAACACTGACCATAAGAAGCACTTCTGGTCGTTGTTTTGGATATTTAATATGGCTTTCTTGTCTTCAATCTTTTTAGGAAGGGGAATATAAGTAGATCCACGGAGTGGTAGGTATGTGTTGATTCTGAGTTGTAGCTTGAGAATTTTGGCTAGAGTCCAGCCAGATCCCTTAGCATAGAATTCGTCCATTTCGGCTAGGATCTTTCTTTCAGACTCTTTTACGTGCTCCAAAATATCTGTAGTTGGAAGATAGATGACATTTTTCGTTTTAAAATTCATCTCATTTGTTTCTTCTACGTTGTTGATAGGTTTTTTATATTCTGCCAAAATGACAATATTTGCCTTAATGTTCTCCTCCCTGACCAGCTCCATGATCTTGGATTGGATGAGGTGACGTGCTTTTTTCAAGAATATGGCGGGGTCTTTTATTTTAGGGTGATTATCTACAACATACGTCCTCATTTTTCCATTGAAAGCGTTCTCTACTTCCTCCATCCCAAGAGCATCGCGACCGATCATGGTACTCCACGCAGACTTGACTGAGTTGTAGGCAGAGGTTATTGAGGTGCGGACGGTGTCGATGATAGAGGAGGAAGGGCTAGTAGATGGCTGAGGCTCATCGTGAGCTAAGCAGGTTTTCTTGGAAGTGGAGGGGCCTGGCTCGTCTGCTTTCCTCTTGAGGTGACCCGGATCGCACTTCTTGAGGTGGCGGCTGCGGTGGGAGAGGGTGATCATCGTCCCGCAGGAGTGGCAAGGTCGCTGGGGCTCGATGGTGGGCTTTGGGTTGCCACAGCGCTTGAGGTGGTGCGACATGTTCTTCCGAGATATGGCCTTAGCACATCTAGGGCAGGGAGCCTGGTTGGGATTCATGTTGATCTGCAACAAATGAAACACAATATCGTTAAACTCTCAATATCTATCTACTCGGGTATGTATAAAACTAGAAACTCTGTAGAAAAAGTTTTTCAATATCTTGGTGAAGGTAAGATAACTTAGGTTAAGTAATAACTTTGGTAAAACTCTCAATACCCATCTACTTGGGTATGTATAAAACTCTGTAGAAAATGTTTTACAATATCACGGGGAAAGTAAGTTAGGTTATGTTCCTAGTGAGTACAATGCATTTATAGGTTATGTATACTTACTTTACGGTTGCAATAGATGCGTTGTAAATAGCGGAGCTGCTAGATGTGTCTCGTTCAAAGGTCTGAGACTGAATGAAGTTTGTTCTGAAATCATCGTAATATATGTATTACTACTACGTGAATCAAAATATAATTTTATTAGAGCCTACTACGTTAATCAAAAAGTAACAAAGATCCTACTTTATGTCGTAAGTGAGGTTATGTTAGCACTTTGTCTACTTGACTAATTTCAGAAGTTGAATATAATAAATATATAGGGTCTGCTAAGCTCTAAAATGTAAGGTTATGTTCCAAACAATAAATAAAGTCTCAAAAAGTGAGGTTATGTTTCAGACGTATGACTGATTCTGTACGAAAGCATAGAAGTTCATGGCTATTTTAGAAATTATATCATGAGGAAAATTTTACAAGACCAAAAAGTGGCTCAGTGTTAGGCACATCGGTGTTCTAACACGGCACTTGGTATGGTAGAAGCAAGCTAAGGGAACCTAGTGACGACTCCTAACGGCAGTTGCCTTATAAGGAAAAGCCAGTGCGTCACACGCTGGCCCCACCCGGGTATCCGCTGCCAAGTCGAAGTTGGCCGAGAGTGCGTCCCACCACTCTCACGGAATCCCCCGCGAGTCCTTGAGCCAACTATTGCAAGTTGGCTAAAGGACTGATCGGTGTTTAAAACTAGCCGAATCACAAGGACTCAAGACCTGTCTCTAACACCGACCGTATAATTTCTAAATACTCACCAACAGAGAAGTTCTGCGCAGACAGGAGCAGTTGCTGTAGACTGAGTGTGGAGAATGCGAGACGTAGCTAGCTGGGAAGCTCCGACTGAAACGATTTGCCTCAGCGAGTGTAGTTTAATTCATAGTATTAAATCGAGCCGCGAACCAAAATTGGAAAATCAATAACACCCTGTTTATTCATTATTAACTGTCCGATTTCGCTCAAATTTGGTACACGTGTACAGATACACATGCACTATCGACCAATGATGAAATATTTAATGAATATCGTCTCTAGGCTTATCTTTATCCCCACCACTTTGGATCTAGCTTCGCTATTTACGGTCTGATTTTGTTGTAAATTTGTAAAAATTTTATTTTTGCTTATATCTCGAAAATAGTGCGTCCTAGAGCAAAAATAAAATTTTTACAAATTTACAACAAAATCAGACCGTAAATAGCGAAGCTAGATCCAAAGTGGTGGGGATAAAGATAAGCCTAGAGACGATATTCATTAAATATTTCATCATTGGTCGATAGTGCATGTGTATCTGTACACGTGTACCAAATTTGAGCGAAATCGGACAGTTAATAATGAATAAACAGGGTGTTATTGATTTTCCAATTTTGGTTCGCGGCTCGATTTAATACTATGAATTAAACTACACTCGCTGAGGCAAATCGTTTCAGTCGGAGCTTCCCAGCTAGCTACGTCTCGCATTCTCCACACTCAGTCTACAGCAACTGCTCCTGTCTGCGCAGAACTTCTCTGTTGGTGAGTATTTAGAAATTATACGGTCGGTGTTAGAGACAGGTCTTGAGTCCTTGTGATTCGGCTAGTTTTAAACACCGATCAGTCCTTTAGCCAACTTGCAATAGTTGGCTCAAGGACTCGCGGGGGATTCCGTGAGAGTGGTGGGACGCACTCTCGGCCAACTTCGACTTGGCAGCGGATACCCGGGTGGGGCCAGCGTGTGACGCACTGGCTTTTCCTTATAAGGCAACTGCCGTTAGGAGTCGTCACTAGGTTCCCTTAGCTTGCTTCTACCATACCAAGTGCCGTGTTAGAACACCGATGTGCCTAACACTGAGCCACTTTTTGGTCTTGTAAAATTTTCCTCATGATATAATTTCTAAAATAGCCATGAACTTCTATGCTTTCGTACAGAATCAGTCATACGTCTGAAACATAACCTCACTTTTTGAGACTTTATTTATTGTTTGGAACATAACCTTACATTTTAGAGCTTAGCAGACCCTATATATTTATTATATTCAACTTCTGAAATTAGTCAAGTAGACAAAGTGCTAACATAACCTCACTTACGACATAAAGTAGGATCTTTGTTACTTTTTGATTAACGTAGTAGGCTCTAATAAAATTATATTTTGATTCACGTAGTAGTAATACATATATTACGATGATTTCAGAACAAACTTCATTCAGTCTCAGACCTTTGAACGAGACACATCTAGCAGCTCCGCTATTTACAACGCATCTATTGCAACCGTAAAGTAAGTATACATAACCTATAAATGCATTGTACTCACTAGGAACATAACCTAACTTACTTTCCCCGTGATATTGTAAAACATTTTCTACAGAGTTTTATACATACCCAAGTAGATGGGTATTGAGAGTTTTACCAAAGTTATTACTTAACCTAAGTTATCTTACCTTCACCAAGATATTGAAAAACTTTTTCTACAGAGTTTCTAGTTTTATACATACCCGAGTAGATAGATATTGAGAGTTTAACGATATTGTGTTTCATTTGTTGCAGATCAACATGAATCCCAACCAGGCTCCCTGCCCTAGATGTGCTAAGGTCATATCTCGGAAGAACATGTCGCACCACCTCAAGCGCTGTGGCAACCCAAAGCCCACCATCGAGCCCCAGCGACCTTGCCCTTCCTGCGGAGTAATGATCACTCTCTCCCACCGCAGCCGGCACCTCAAGAAGTGCAGCCCCGCTCACCTCAAGAGGAAAGCAGACGAGCCAGGCCCCTCCACTTCCAAGAAAACCTGCTTAGCTCAGGATGAGCCTCAGCCATCTACTAGCCCTTCCCCCTCTATCATCGACACCGTCCGCACCTCAATAACCTCTGCCTACAACTCAGTCAAGTCTGCGTGGAGTACCATGATCGGTCGCGATGCTCTTGTGATGGAGGAAGTAGAGAACGCTTTCAATGGAAAAATGAGGACGTATGTTGTAGATAATCACCCTAAAATAAAAGACCCCGCCATATTCTTGAGAAAAGCACGTCACCTCATCCAATCCAAGATCATGGAGCTGGTCAGGGGGGAGAACATTAAGGCAAATATTGTCCTTTTGGCAGAATATAAAAAACCTATCAACAACGTAGAAGAAACAAATGAGATGAATTTTAAAACGAAAAATGTCATCTATCTTCCAACTACAGATATTTTGGAGCACGTAAAAGAGTCTGAAAGAAAGATCCTAGCCGAAATGGACGAATTCTATGCTAAGGGATCTGGCTGGACTCTAGCCAAAATTCTCAAGCTACAACTCAGAATCAACACATACCTACCACTCCGTGGATCTACTTATATTCCCCTTCCTAAAAAGATTGAAGACAAGAAAGCCATATTAAATATCCAAAACAACGACCAGAAGTGCTTCTTATGGTCAGTGTTGGCGGCTCTTCATCCCGTCTCATGGCAAGATCAACCCCGCCGTATCCACCACTATCTACCATTCGAACACGAGCTAGATCAGCACCTCCAAGGAATCGAGTTCCCCGTCACCCTCGATAAAATCAAGCTGTTCGAGAAGAGAAGCGCCTTTTCCATCAATGTCTACGCCTACGATGAAAAGTTCGTAGTGTACCCGCTGCTGGTTACAGACAGGGAGCAACCAAACCACATCGATCTTCTCTACGTTAAGGATGGAGATAATACCCACTATTGTCTCATCAGAGATCTGAGCCGACTCGTTAGATCCCAGGTTACTAATCATCATGGTGGAACCTACATATGTCGTCGCTGCCTGCTACGCTTTGGAACGCAAGACCTACTCAACCGTCACACGGAGGACTGCAACGAGCACGAAGCTGTCAAGATTATCATGCCACCGGAGGGAAGCACTATCAAGTTTGAAGAGGGGCAGAAGAAGATGCGAGTCCCGTTCGCAATGTACGCGGACTTTGAGTGCATGCTAACCCGTGTTGACGAGGAGAATAAGGAAGAAGACCAGCCCATTGGACCGAAGCGGAAGTTCACGGAAAAGTACCAGAGACATGAAGCTATAAGCTTCTCTTACTACATCGTCTATTCAGATGGAGAGTGCGACCATCCAGTCAACTACTTCGGCATAGATGCAGCTCAAGTCTTTGTTGAGAATATGTTACATGAATCGCGGAAAATACATTACCTCTACTCCAGCATGGCTGTTAAACCCATGGATCTTACATTAGAAGATCTCAACACCATCTCATCCACACAGCTGTGTCACATCTGTCAAAAACCATTCACCGACAAAGAAGATCAAAAAGTACGAGACCACGACCACCTTACCGGCAAGTTCAGAGGCCTTGCCCACAACTCATGCAATCTCAAGTACCGTAAACCCCACTTTATCCCCATCTTCATACACAATCTGAGTGGCTACGACACCCACCTCTTCATCAAAATGTTTGGGTTCAATGATGAAACAATAGATCTTATTCCTAGCAATGAAGAGAGGTACATCTCCTACACCATCAACGTTAATGGAGGAACAAAATTAAGATTTCTCGATTCATGCAGATTTATGCCATCTAGCCTCGACAAACTAGCAAAAAACCTATCTCCTCAACAATTCAGACACACTTCAAAATATTACTCTGGTGAACAGCTTCAACTTCTAACGAAAAAGGGTGTCTACCCATACGATTTCATGGACTCACTGAACAAGTTTCAGCTGACATCCCTTCCACAAAAGAAGGACTTTTATAATAAGTTAAACAAGGAAAAAATTACAAATGAGGACTACGACCATGCCATCAAAGTTTGGAATTCCTTCAACATTCAGAGTATGAAAGAGTACACTGAACTCTACAACCAGACCGATGTACTTATTTTGGCTGACATCATGGAGAACTTCAGAGACGTCTGCCTGCAGACATACCATCTTGATCCAGCTTGGTACTTCACTGCACCAGGACTTGCCTGGAGTGCCATGTTAAAAACCACCAATGTTGAACTTGAGCTTCTCACTGATTACAACATGACACTTATGATTGGTAAGGGAATACGCGGGGGAGTATCTCAGTGCTCTCATCGTCATGCAAATGCAAACAACCCGTACATGGAAGAGTACGATGCAGACAAGCCTACTACCTATCTCACGTACCTTGATGCCAATAATTTGTACGGATGGGCGATGAGTCAGCACATGCCATTCAAAGACTTTAAGTGGGTAGACAATCCAAGCTCCATAGATGTCACAACAATCGCTGATGACTCAGATACTGGATATATCTTAGAAGTGGATTTAGAATATCCTCAACAACTCCATGACATTCATTCAGACCTCCCTCTAGCTCCAGAACAACGGACGCCACCAGGATTCAAAGAAAAAAAACTGTTGCTAACTCTCTCCCACAAAGAAAAATATGTGCTGCACTATAGGAACTTGAAGCAATACCTGTCACTGGGCATGCGACTACAGAAAATACACCGAGTAATTAGCTTTTCCCAAAGCAACTGGCTCAAGTGTTACATCGAATTGAACACTAACATGCGTACCAAGGCCACCAATGATTTTGAAAAGGACTTTTATAAGCTCATGAATAATAGCGTATTTGGAAAGACGATGGAGAACATCCGTAACCGAGTTGATATACGGCTGGCAACAAAAGATGTTCAAGTTGAGAAATGGATTGCAAAGCCTAACTTCAAACACCGGACCATCTTCACGGAACAACTTGCCGCTATCCACATGAGCCGAACGAAACTCCTTTTCAATAAGGCCATATACGTTGGTATGAGTATTCTGGACGTATCAAAAACTCTAATGTATAACTTCCATTTCAATACCATCAAGAACAGATACGGCACCAAAGCTCAGCTTCAATACACAGACACTGACTCACTCACCTACCTTATAGAAACTGACAACTTCTACACTGACATGAAAGAGATGATCAATTTGTTTGACACCAGTGGCTATCCAGAACCCAACCGCTACAACATTCCTCGAATAAACAAAAAAGTCATAGGAAAGTTTAAGGATGAGCTCAACGGAAGAATAATGTATGAATATGTGGGACTGCGCTCCAAGATGTATGCAAGCAGATCAGAGAAGAAAGACGGCAACGATGATGGAATTATCAAAAAATCCAAAGGTGTCAAGATGAGCACAGTAAAAAATGAAATTAATTTTGATGACTATAAGTACTGCTTAGAAAATTTTGCCCGCCAATACAGCACTAAGAGCGTGAGCTGTACAAAAGAAAATCACTCTGATGTATACCATTCAATGAACATGATAAGAAGTTACCGTCATGAACTGTATAGCGTAGAGTTGAATAAGATTTCCCTTTCTGGAAGGGATGATAAACGATATATATTGGATGGAGGTATCAAGACCCTGCCTTGGGGTCACTACTCTATCCCTAATGACACCATGCTTAATTTAACTATTGACGAAGCTTTATTGACAGAGTAGAAGGGAGCACAAGAGTGCAGGAGGTAGCAAATAAAAGAAGGCCGGCTACCACTTTCCGCAGCGGGGAGGGGCTGTGGAATCCCAATAAAAACATTATAAATCGTAATATATTGTATCAATAAACGCCAATCGGTTCTCTAGCTTCATAACATTGGTCAGTTTTTTGTATATACTAAACTGTAGACTTATCCGTAATACCGTTTGGTTGGATTTTACTTTGTGTTCATTTAAAAATTTAAAAAACCGGGTCCTTTAGTGGTCTTAATGTACGTATGCACATGCAAAACTTACGAGTAATACTTCTACACAATGTTACAGGATGTGGCTCACCACATCAGTCTTATCGCTTGTGTCAATAAAGACGAAATATCAGCTTACTTTTTACTGTTAATAATAAAAAGATTATATACTTCCAACTACGCAGAGTTGATGGAATGGGACTTTGCTATAACCCATGGTTGCTAACATGCCCGTAGAAACCAAATTTACGGCATTGACAGAAATCAACCCAACCGTAGTGCAGACACCGTACTGGGTGAACCTACTTCTTTATCATGGTAACTCCTACGCCAGGTAAGTAATGTTAAGTTAGTTTTGTGTTAACTCTTTTATCGTCAACCTTTTAAAACAATTTGTAAAGTAAAATTTTAAAACAGTTATCTCCAGCTCTGTGTATAGAATACCGTACCAGCGAGGTGAGGGCGGCCCAAAGTAAATAAAAAAATCGCCCGACTGTCCTCTAAGGCAGCCGTAAAACGCATAAGTCCTGAGACAGTCCTGCAGCTTGGGGCTGGGCTAAGCCCCGTAAGACCTTGAGTCGCAGTCCGGGCCCTCGTACGGTACGTGTATGTTACACTCACCTAGTACACCTAGGTCCTATGTGTGAGAAAAAGATATATGTTTACAAGAAAAATAAAATAAAAAAAATAAAAGCCCTTTGCAAGTTTGTGCGTCACATTGAAAGGCTTCTCCAAGTAAAGTGGCCTCTTTACTTTCAGAGGAACCAAAAAAAGTATAAAAAAATCTAAATAATTTTGGGAGGTAGCATGTTGTTGGATGGCTACCACCGTAATGAGCGTTTCGGTTGGGGCTCATTACACTAAAATACCCGTGAGGGGTACCAGTCCTCCATCGGGAGCGTCCCATGGGAATTGGGCAATGCCCTTAAGTTTTGCCTTCAGCTTACTTGAGGGTAGTGAGGAATTAAATACTCACCGTGAAAAAACTGGTTAAATATTAGACAAACACCTGCGAGAAAGATCATGGAAAAGATATAGCATGGTACAAAATCAAGAAGTGATCTAAGTAAGATATAGTAAAACTGTGTAAGAGTAAATTATGTCCAAAAGTCATCTGTTTTTCAGTCAGTTTCTGTTTTCCTGTTTTCCTGTTTTTCTGTTTTCCTGTTTTCCTGTTTTCCTGTTTTTCTGTTTTCCTGTTTTCCTGTTTTTCTGTTTTTCATGTTTTTCTGTATTTCATGTTTTTCGGTTTTTCGGTTTTTCTGTTTTCCTGTTTTCCAGTTTTCAGTTTTCCTATTTTTCTGTTTTCCTGTTTTCTGTTTTCCTGTTTTCCTGTTTTCCTGTTTTCCTGTTTTTCTGTTTTCCTGTTTTCCTGTTTTTCTGTTTTTCATATTTTTTTGTTTTTCATGTTTTCCAGTTTTTCTGGCGCGTAGATTATAAATCCCATAGAGTATAGATTTACTATAGAGTATAAGAGAAAATAATGCATTTTATGTAGTATAACAATGTAAAGGTTGCCATATAGTTAGGCTAAAAGTGCATTTTATATAGTATTGCTAGGGAATTCGGAGGGAAAATGGGGAATTTGGAGGGAAATTTTTGAGGGAGAGGGGAGGGATGGTAGCACTACATCCGGCCGCCACCTTGGATCACGTGACCACCGCCATCTTGGATCCGGGGCCGCCATCAATATCAAATCAAAATCAAAACCAATCAAAATCAAATCAAAGTCAATCAAAATCAAATCAGAGTCAATCAAAGTCAAATCAAAGTCAATTAAAATCAAATCAAAGTCAATCAAAATCAAATCAAAGCCCATTAAAAATCGATTAAGGTCACGTGACCTTCCCCCACCCCCCGTCGTACTTCAGGCGAAAAGTCGTACTTGGGGCGTTTGTCAATGCCCATATTATATCTACTGGTAGGATGAAGCTAAACTAAAAAAGACATGTTTAGTTTGGTTTTTAGGATTGAGTTCAGAATGGATAATTTATTAATAGCCTAACAGTCAGGGCTACAGAGATCCATAGCGTAGAATCCAAAACACCAATAGTCCAGTCGTTCTAACCTATTGTATGGTGATTAGACCTGTATACACAATGCCATGTGTCACTGACACTCGGGTTTCGCCAGCTCTTATCTCCTCCATCACTACTCGTCAAATGCCAGATTACCACAACACTAGAACATACCCCTATTGTATGGTGGTTAGACCTGTATACACAATGCCATGTGTCACTGACAATCGGGTTTCGCCAGCTCTTATCTCCTACATCACTACTCGTCAAATGCCAGATTACCACAACACTAGAACATACCCCTATTGTACGGTGATTAGACCTATATACACAATGCCATGTGTCACTGACACTCGAGTTTCGCCAGCTCTTATCTCCTCCATCACTACTCGTCAAATGCCAGATTACCACAACACTAGAACATAACCTATTGTACGGTGATTAGACCTGTATACACAATGCCATGTGTCACTGACACTCGGGTTTCACCAGCTCTAATCTCCTCCATCACTACTCGTCAAATGCCAGATTACCACAACACTAGAACATACCCCTATTGTACGGTGATTAGACCTGTATACACAATGCCAATAACCCCTGATTACTAACTGACGTATGACATATGCTCAGAAAGGCCATTTATTAATAGTCTAATAACATTTACCCACCCGCCCGCCCATACATGTACAGTGGCATTGACCCACCCACTCGCGCATACGTGTACAGTAGCATTGACCCACCCAGCCACCCGCCAATAAGCGTACAGTGGAATTTACCCACCTGCCCGCCCATACGCGTACAGTGGCATTGACCCACCCATTCGCCCATACATGTACAGTGTCATTGATGCCACTGTACATGTATTGGTGGACGGGTGGGCCAATACCACTGTGCGTGTATGGGTGGGCAGGTGGGCCAATACCACTGTGCGTGTATAGGTGGGCGAGTGGGCCAATACCACTGTACGTGTATGGGTGGACGGGTGGGCATCGTAGAGCGGTTCAACCATAGTCTCAAATCATTAATGTGGCGAAAGTTCACGGACCAAGGTAAGTATCAGTGGGTCAAAATACCACCTTCCCTGTTGGAAGAGTACAACACAAGAATACACAAAACAATTGGCATGGCTCCAAGTCATGTGGACAAAAGAAACGAAAGAGGGTTTCGCCAGCTCTTATCTCCTCCATCAGCACTCGTCAAATGCCAGATTACCACAACACTAGAACATACCCCTATTGTACGGTGAGTAGACCTGTATACACAATGCCATGTGTCACTGACACTCGGGTTTCGCCAGCTCTTATGTCCTACATCACTACTCGTCAAATGCCAGATTACCACAACACTAGAACATACCCCTATTGTACTGTGATTAGACCTGTATACACATTGCCATGTGTCACTGACACTCGGGTTTCGCCAGCTCTTATCTCCTCCATCACTACTCGTCAATTGCCAGATTACCACAACACTAAATCATACCCCTATTGTATGGTGATTAGACCTGTATACACAAAGCCATGTGTCACTGACACTCGGGTTTCATCAGCTCTTATCTCCTCCATCACTACTCGTCAAATGCCACATTACCACAACACTAAAACATACCCATATTGTACGGTGATTAGACCTGTATACACAAAGCCATGTGTCACTGACACTCGGGTTTGTCAGATTTTATCTCCTCCAGCAGTACTCGTCAAATGCCAGATTACCACAACACTACAACATATCCATATTGTACAGGGATTAGACCTGTCTGTATACACAAAGCAATGTGTCACTGACACTCGGGTTTTGCCGGCTCTTATCTCCTTCATCACTACTCGTCAATTGCATGATTACCACAACACTAGAACAAACCCTTATTGTACGGTGATTAGACCTGTAAACACAATGACATGTGTCACTGACACTCGGGTTTCGTCCATTCTTATCTCCTCCATCACTACTCGTCAAATTTCAGATTACCACAACACTAGAACATATTCTTATTGTACAGTGATTAGACCTGTATACACAATGTTATGTGTCATTGACACTCGGGTTTCGCCAGCTCTAATTCCTACATCACTACTCGTCAAATGCCAGATTACCACAACACTAGAACATACCCCTATTGTATGGTGATTAGACCTGTATACACAATGCCATGTGTCACTGACACTCGGGTTTCACCAGCTCTGATCTCCTCCATCACTACTCATCAAATGCCAGATTCCACAACACTAGATCATACCCCTATTGTATGGTGATTAGACCTGTGTACACAATGCCATGTGTCAGTGACACTCGGGTTTCACCAGCTCTTATCTCCTCCATCACTACTCATCAAATGCCAGATTACAACAACACTAAAATATACCCCTATTGTACGGTGATTAGACCTGTATACACATTGCCATGTGTCACTGACACTCGGGTTTCGCCAGCTCTTATCTCCTCCATCACTACACGTCAAATGCCAGATTACCACAACACTAGAACATACCCCTATTGTACGGTGATTAGACCTGTATACACAATGCCATGTGTCAGTGACACTTGGGTGTCGCCAGCTCTTATCTCCTCTATTACTACTCGTCAAATGCCAGATTACCACAACACTATAACATATCCCTATTGTACGGTGATAAGACCTGTATACAAAATGCCATGTGTCACTGACACTCGAGTTTCACCAGCTTTAATCCCTCCATCACTACTCGTCAAATGACGGATTACAACAAAACTATAACATATCCCTATTGTACAGGTATTAGACCTGTATACACAATGCCATGTTTCACTGACAATCGGGTTCCGCCAGCTCTTATCTCCTCCATCACTACTTGTCAAATGCCAGATTACAACAACACTATAACATATCCCTATTGTACAGTTATTATGCCTGTGTACACAATGCCATGTGTCACTGACACTCCGGTTTCGCCAGCTCTTATCTCCTCCATCACTACTCGTCAAATGCCAGATTACCACAACACTATAACATATCCCTATTGTACGTTGATAAGACCTGTATACAAAATGCCATGTGTCACTGACACTCGGGTTTCACCAGCTCTAATCCCTCCATCACTACTCGTCAAATGACGGATTACATCAACACCATAACACATACCTATTGTACGGTGACTAGACCTGTATACACAATGCCATTGTGTCACTGACACTCGGGTTTTGCCAGCTCTTATCTCCTCTATCACTACTCGTCAAATGCTAGATTACCACAACACTATAACATATCCCTATTGTACGGTGATAAGACCTGTATACAAAATGCCATGTGTCACTGACACTCAGGTTTCACCAGCTCTAATCCCTTTATCACTACTTGTCAAATGACGAATTACAACAACACTATAACATATCTCTATTGTACAGTTATTAGACCTGTATACACAATGCCATGTGTCACCGACACTCGGGTTTCACCAGCTCTTATTTCCTCCATCACTACTCGTCAAATGCCAGATTACAACAACAGTATAACATACCCCTATTGTACGGTGATTAGACCTGTATACACAATGCCATGTGTCACTGACACTCGGGTTTTGACAGCTCTTATTTACTCCATCACTACTCGTCAAATGCCAGATTACAACAACACTATAACATATCCCTATTGTACAGTTATTATGCCTGGATACACAATGCCAAGTGTCACTGACACTCTGATTCTGCCAGCTGTGATCTCCTCGTTTGTGACATTTTAATTTTATGATACACATAAAATTATATTACAGTCAAGACTTTAAAGTAAAAAGCTGTAATGTGTGAACGATCGATTTGTAAACAGATGATCAGCTGTTATGTAATTAACTTAATTTATTCATATGTATGTTTTTAAAATTTGTTTTTGTTGAACAATAAGTTTTGTTTTGGGAATGAAACAGTTAAGTTTTTCAGTTCACACTAAAATGTTGTGTTTTTAACTTTTGTGACGAGGATAAGTATTTTTTGTTGTATTGTTTTTAGGTAGTTGTGTTTAGTTTAATAGTTTTCTTTTTGTTTTAAACTCCTGGCTAACCACAGGGAGAAATATTTATTTACACAGTTCATGGTATAGTGCTAGGACGGAACTTTTACAAAGTCATAAGTACATCTTACAACTGCAGGAAAGTTTCCTTGTTGGAGTCCTGCCATTCTTAGGTCAACAAGGTGGTGCCCTAATCCCTGGCTACTACTGATGAACTTGGAAACATTTATTTGGGTGATAACTACTCAAAACCTTTCCCTTATACTTAGAAGAACCCCCTATTCTCTCTGAGCTAGCAATATTTTATACGGACAGGCGTGACACAATCACTACTCGTCAAATGCCAGATTACCACAATACTAGAACATATCCCTATTGTACAGTGATTAGACCTGTATAGACAAGGCCATGGTAGTTCTGCTATTCCTCTTTAGTGTAAATGTTATGTTACTGCAACTTGAACCCTGATATTCAATTTTTTGGTTGTTATTGTAGTGTAACATAGCTACATATTATAGTTTTATATCATAGGTTTATTCTCTATTTGATATACCGATCCGTATGGTATATGCCCAACGTCTCTATTCCAGACATTTTTGGGTGATAAACTTGTCGATATAAAAATATGTCTCGACGTAAGAGTTTAAAACCTGACAACCTTATAAATAAAGTTTACCGCTATTATACTGAAGACTTCTGGACTTGATTTGTAAGATTCATATTGTACAAAAGTAACATTATAAAATATAATACTACGTAAATTTATACAGGTAATTGTATGAAAGTCATAAATTATCTATAAGCCAATAACTTGTTTTTAACTTATTGAACTAGATAGTTTGAAAAAAGTAACTATTGGAGAACTGTTTTACTCTTCATAATGTATACTTAATTTATATAAAATATTAAATTAATCCAAATTTATATAAACCTAATGTATTTGACCTTTTACCGTTTCTAAACGGCTTGCTGAGTGATCACGTGGAAGGCCATGTTGCCATAGCAACCTGTAAACAGCTACCACGACTCCAATAACATTCCATTATTAGTGTTTTCTTTTACTTACAAAATAGCCTTAAACGTCACACTTGAGGCAGAGAGAAAAAATTGTTTTCTTCTTAAAATATTATAAAAATTGTAAAATTTAAGTTTTTTAACACAAACAATATTTCGATTGGCAAATTAAAATTTGATGTTCTTTTCAAAACCAAATATTTTTTTGTTTAGTAACCTACAGTTTAAGTTTTTATTTCCGATTTTGTTTTGTAATATGTCGTTAGTATATATACATATATAAATATAGTCTATATATATATATATAGACTATATATATATATATTTTTTTTTTAACTTTACTCGCCAGTTGACATGGGCATACAGGCCTGTGTGTCAACTTTATTTAACGAGTGAAGTACCGACCGTTGGCTCAGTGGGGATTCGAACCTTGGACCTTGCCCTCCGCAGTCCGAAGCCTTAGCCACTGAGCCACCACGCCGGCAATTAAATTATATATATATATATATATATATATATATATATATATAAATTAATAATTTATGAAACCATAGATTAGGTAAAATGATTCTAAACAATAATAAATCAATTATATATGTAAATTTAAAATATATAATATATATAATTTATTTATTATTGTTTCGAATTATTTTACCTAATCTATGGTTTCATAAATTATTAATTTTCATTAGTATTATTGGTGTCTATTAATTCTTCTCCTATATCTTTGGTGTTACTTTGTTTCAATACTTTTTGTTTTTTAAATAGGCTTGATTTAATATCCTTAACATTAATTTAAGTTTGTTTTTTTCTTTATATTTTACGTTCAATGTCAGAGGTAATACCATTGCTTGTTTCAATGCTGTGTAAATACATTGTTGTTGTTTTTCTATTACCTTAAAGTGCTCCTTAATCTATGTAAAATGATTGTCAGAATATGTAACACCCAGTAAATAAATGAACAAATAAAACGGGATATATTAATATGCATTTAACTGTCCGTTGACATAAAGGTTATGATTAGTTTACAAAGATTAACTTTGAATGTCAGTAAGAATCATTTATTTTATTACAAGAAATGTTATTATTTTCACCGTTTGCATATATTATTTTGTAACTTCAAAACACCTACTATTTATCATTAAATAGTAAAAGAATACTAGCCATTTCTGTCTGCTTAAGGCAATGCATATTGATGGTAGGTCCATCCATGCTGTAAAGATAATGTAATGGGTTGAAAAAGAGTCATACAATATTAATTATTGTTCAAATTGTGGTCAAAGGAACATTTTCCCTTTGATATCCAGATAACAAACTGTAGCCTTATGTTTCATGAATATTATTATAATTAGACATTTTTAAAAGTAATTAATCCAATTTATTTGTTGTCTTGCATTTGAGACTTCATTTTATGGCAATAAAATATTTATTGTACTGATGCTTAAAAATGGACAGGAAATAGTAAAAACATGAGCATGACAGTTTAAAGTACGTTCATATTTATGAATAGACCATGTATTTGTCTATTTATGAGTAAATAAAATACATAATATGACTAAACAATTAACATAAAACAAAAATGTTCTTGACTAATTAATTAAATTTTAAATTAATTAATCTTCTGTAATTTATATTTAAGATTATTTCCAGTATAAAATACCATAAATAAACGTTAAGCTCCTTAAAAACTTAGGTAAATTTAAAATCTTTAAATAAATATACTATAGAACCACATTGATTGAACAAACGTTATGAAAAACATTTATGTTTTCTATTATTTACTTAAATGAAATAATACCAATATGTACCGTAAGAACAGTTAAAAGTTTTGATGGTGTAAAACCAAATGACAGTATATGGTCTTTTATTCTACACTAATTAGATATATAAATAAATTATGCCCCAAATATATTTATTTATTTATTCATAAGACGCTGATCGTCAAGATATGGGCGAATATGGATTTCGAATGAGTGTGATGAGTGTAGATGAGCGAATGTAGTCATTGTTACAAACTAAGGCCGACTATTCCTTAGAAAGTGTCATTAATTAATAGCCCAATGACAAATGAACAGCCGGTGATTATCAGCTGATCCTTCTCAAAATTTATATACAAAGTAGAACCATTTCGAGGATAAATCTATTTATTATTGTCGACCACCATGACACTAAATAAAAGGGAAACCTGGAGTTATCTTAGTGCCGCAGCACATTAAACCCCCGACTCAAGGTGCAGATTTATCACCCCATTCACCCTGCACACTTAGCTCTAAAATGGCACTTAGAGTTACCAATTGTACTATAAGCAGCACTGGTTTTAATTAATTAGAGTTAATATGAACTAACTTATGTGATAGTTAATATAAAATTGCATAACTATGACCAGTGGCTGACGTTAACAATGCCTTTTTCTATACATTCGGTAACCATATGGACTCTCGTCACAGCAGCGCAGCCCGAAGTAAGGTTAAACCACAACGGTACTTTATTGCAGTTAGCTCACTAACTTGATGCCACGGAAGGATGATTATTTCAAAAGAGCTAATGATTTGTATTACAATAATTAGTTAATTATATATAAAATTCCATTACATTACACAATACTCTGTTAAATATTGTTCATTATCTCTAACAATAGGTATATCTGTATCTACCGATAGAACATTGTTTAGTACATACCAAAGTAATACCTTATACATAAATATAAGAGATTGACTAAGTTAAAACATATAAGTAGATATTTTGTAATTGTATCAAAATGTCTTAGTAAAAACGTGTATTTTAAAATGGAATTTGATGAAATGTACACTTAAATAAAAGAATAAACTTTTAAAAAACTATTCATTAATTTATGAATGTACCAGATACAACATTAAATAAACAACAAGAAGATTTTAAAAATCAGGTTATTTTGTTCAATATATCTAAATATGTCAAAAATGGGGTTTTAGGTGCTTCAAAAATAAAAGAGCAGGAAAAAGAGTAATTAGGGGGCCATATTTTGCCGAGAGACGGAAATAGGGGGGTTATAACAGCAGTTCTCAATCCCCTCACACGTCTACACTCGTATTTCCAGGGGGAACCTGTTCACGTTGCTAAAAGACGGAATAATAGGACTATAACAGCAGTTCTCAATTACTCACACGTCTAAAGTCGCTGGATCTCATGAGGGAAGCTGTTCACGTTTCTGAGATACGGGAATAAAGAGGGCTATAACAGCAGTTCTTAATCCCCTAACACGTCTACACTCACTGGATCTCGTGAAGGAGGCTGTTCAAGTTTCTGAGAGACGGGAATAATGGGGCTATAACAGCAGTTTTCAATCCTCTTACACATCAACACTCACTGGGTCTTGACGCAAGCGAGGGAGTCTGTTCACATTGCTCAGAGACGGGACTAATGTGGTAGATCTCGATACCCTCTAGTAGTGTTTACATTGATAGCAAACATTTTAAAAATGTAATTATATACTTATTCTGAAGACGCCAATCGTCAAGATTTGGGTGAATATGAATTTAGATTGAGCGTGATGAGTGTAGACAAACGAGTGTAGTCATCATTTTTATCTGAGTTCGACTTAGCTCAGAAAGGACTATTTATTAATATCCCAATAGCTAGGGCAACTATAGGACAAAAATGTTTACGTGTAATTCGAACCACATAGTGTTGGTCTGATTTTCAGCTAACTGACAAGTCTGACATTTAGTTCTCTCCCTACATAACATCTAAACATTTACTACCATCTAACATGGGCACTTTAGACTTATCTAGTAGTGTCCACGTCTATGGCAACCTTTGAGCTGACCCTATGTCAGTATTAAGAGGACCGAGGATGGATCGCCTACAATCTCCCAAACACTTTATCTCCAAGTAGTTGGGTTACAGCACTGCGTAAATTTATAATACAAAACTCTAAGCAGTTCGCGCAACACTCACCAACTACCACATAACAAATCATACGTACAACTGTTACATGGTTATTGAGGCTTACTGCTGATCAAAGAGTTATTACAATACAAGCTACTTCCATACGTGCAACTGTTAAATGGTTATTGAGGCTTACTGCTGATCAAAGAGTTATTACAACACAAGCTACTTCCATACGTACAACTGTGTCAAGAGATGGGGATAACAAAAAGAAAATATTCATAATTATTTTATTATTAGCCTTTAGCATTTTGTACAATGTATATCAATTTTATGTTAGATTTAGTAGTTAAACTTAGGTGGAGGTCAGATCGAGAGAAGTGTGGTGAAGGTCAGAACTCAGGTCATGGTGCTGGTGGCATTGAGGAGTGGAATATATACGAGGTTGGCGGATGGAGTCGGGAGAGTCGAGGAGACGTTGGTCTCTCGAGTGTAAAGGGAAGGTCCTGGATTTTATGTAGGGTCCTAGTCAGGACTTAGGGATTTTCTTGTTGAGTCGTAATAAATGGGAGTTATTTTTAGCCAGTTCGAGTTCGAGACGACCTAACACAAGTAAGTAATAATAATATTAGAACCATAAATTTTTTTTTTTTTTTTTTTTTTGCTAAATATTATAGATTGATTTAATTAGTAATATAACTTCAATAAGAATCAAACACAATATTAAAAAGATAAAGGATGTCTTAATATAAACAAGTAATCAACACAAATCTTACAACAATAAAGTACTAAATAGCTACACAATTAGGTTCTCCAACTCTAACTGAAATATACATGAATACAATACTACATAAATACAAATGAACCTGGGCAATGGTGCTGCTGGCAATGGACCTGTATAAAAAAATTTATGGTTCTAATATTATTATTACTTACTTGTGTTAGGTCGTCTCGAACTCGAACTGGCTAAAAATAACTCCCCTTTATTACGACTCAACAAGAAAATCCCTAAGTCCTGACTAGGACCCTACATAAAACCCAGGACCTTCCCTTTACACTCGAGAGACCAACGTCTCTTCGACTCTCCCGACTCCATCCGCCAACCTCGTATATATTCCACTCCTCAATGCCACCAGCACCATGACCCGAGTTCTGACCTTCACCACACTTCTCTCGATCTGACCTCCACCTAAGTTAAACTACTAAATCTAACATAAAATTGATATACATTGTACAAAATTCTAAAGGCTAATAATAAAATAATTATGAATATTTTCTTTTTGTTATCCCCATCTCTTGACAACTGTTAAATGGTTATTGAGGCTTACTGCTGATCAAAGAGTTATTACAACACAAGCTACTTCCATATGTACAACTGTTACATGGTTATTGAGGCTTACTGCTGATCAAAGAGTTATTACAACACAAGCTACTTCCATGTGTACAACTGTTACATGGTTATTGAGGCTTACTGCTGAACAAAGAGTTATTACAACACAAGCTACTTCCATATGTACAACTGTTACATGGTTATTGAGGCTTACTGCTGATCAGAGTTATTAAAACACAAGCTACTTCCATATGTACATAGAAGTAAATCGTCCTTCAGGAATTGACACAGCTTATTAAAGTTGAACGGTTACTCGTCTGGCTTAATATTTAATAACCCAATGTGTGTGTTACAGCCTAGAGACTTAATGTATGAACCAATCTTAGCTTGATAATTTACTATGCTTGAATAACCTACTGTAGTTATTTTGATACACTTTGGTAATAGAGCTTACTGAAATTAATCATCAATAACATTTAACTATTGTTTACTAACTTAAATACTTGTTAACAAATTATTTGAAAACACAACATTTTTGATATGTTTTAATACATGTAAGATCTACACCAAACAATTTTTTCTCTGACAACATAAGAAAATGAATGTATGCCATAAATATTTATTAACACCCAACATTGTGGAAAACGTCCTTCTATCCCAGCGCAATTTCTATTCCAAAGTTGTAAACATCCCGCTATCTGAGGAGTGGTTTTGGCCTCGCCCCAATGCACTGTATGGCTGTTTCTTTATTGTTATTGGGCCTTCCAAAATTTGAGTTTAATGCTGGTTAAAGCAGAATACATGCTAGAATGTTACCAGCTAAACAAGGATGAACAATGAAGAACTAAATCAAACCAATACTTTTTTTAAACAATAATAAAAACTTATTACTGTATCTATTTATATAGTTATGATTTAATGAAATTATATACATTGGTATCAGGTATCAATATTCTAATAGTTCTAATTGTATTTTTCAAAATATAATGAAAAAATTATATAACAAGTTAAGTTATATTGTATTATATATTATATTATATTGAGGTAACATTGGTTAGTTAACTTTGGTCAAACAATGGTTTTAAATGAACATTATTCAATGCGTTAAGTGTTCAGACAAAACCAATTACACAAACATTTTAACAAGGGATTACGCCAGTAAAGTTTGTGTCGTCAAGCAAAACAAACATATTTATTTTTTAACAAAGAAAGAAAATAATAATATGATTACAATTATAAATTAATTTTTTTTATAGTATATATCAAAGTGTGTATTTTTTAACCAAATGTTCTAATAATCAAACATAATGTTGAATATACCCACTTTAACTGATAGTTCAAATACACGAATTAGGTCTGTTAATAAAATACGATTTCCAGGCATTCAAAAAGTTTGAAGATAAACAGACATTATCGATTTTGGATTTTCTTTGCTGATAATATGTTTTCTTTAATCTGATAAGTGAAATAATGTACTTTTAATATTATTTTTTTAATTCTTTTAGCCAGTTATATCTGTGCTTCTTTGCAACGTAATTTTCATTAGGGTTATTAGTTTCTTTTTAATTTGTTTCCAAGTTTTAACGAAGGTATGATGTTTAAATTTTTATTGGATCAGTGTTGAATAGTTTTTTATAAATGTTTTTGTAGTTAAAACTTACACTTTAGTTGTCTTCATTTTTTATTAACGTAGTACTTTATTTTGTAGTTAATTTTTAACAGATGTTTTAAGTACAATATTAATTATTGTAGGATTATATGCGTTGTAAATTACAATATTTTTATCTCGAAAAGTTATTTTTTTTTTTTACTAAATGTGCCTTTTAATCTATAATTAATGTTATGTACAGTACTGCTCGTTTTCGAGATGATTCACTTAATTACTTACTTTACTTAAAAATACTCCTAAGGCCAAAGTTAAAAAAATTGCACAGATTGAAACAAAAAGCAAGTCTGTAAGCCTAGACTCCTAAAAAAAGTGAGTATAGTAAAATTTTCCGAAATTCATAAAAATTTACTTACACATTTATAAAAATAAAACAACTTAAAATGTTATTCTAAATGCTAAATTTGATTGGCGAAGAAAAGAAATAAAAACTTGTACCTAAATAACATGATTTAGAGTTGAAGTTAATTCAATAATTCTGTTACATAACCGAACATTTCAATGGTTTATGATTCCATTAATTTAACGAAAAAGTAATAAAATAGATTGATTTAAACTTGTTTAAAAATAAAACAACGTTAGAAAAAAAAATGTATATCCTTAATAATGGACGACTCAATATAAACAGAAAACCAACTTACACCAACATATCCATCACTAATAGTACATATAATCCACCCTCTATACACCAGCAACACTTCATAATAAACACACATTAAGAGAAAACAGAACAAAAAGAAAGAATATAATTTTGCTATATACAAAATATTGCTATTTACAATGGATAAAGTTCTATGATAATTAATATAATTGGAAAATCTGTGAAGAACAACATTTAAAAAAAGTTTAAAACTATATAAAAGAAATAAAAGTTAAAGGAATACAATTACAAGTTAAGTTTTACGAACAATAAATAATTATAAAAAATTAGATATTTACCAACAATCTAAATAATATTAACACTCGTAGTTTGAATACTTACATTTGAACGCACTGCAGTGAGACGTATATATTTCCAAAATATTTCTTCTATAATTGATATGTCAAATTCTATAGAATACTTTATTTTAGGAAATTTATAAATTATATGAAATTTACACACAACACCAAACACATTAGTATTAGTCATAGGCTGTTGTTTGTACTTTGTGAATGACTGACGATTCAAACACTTAGCGTTGTGCTCCAGTGCTGTACAACTGGAGAGTGTTTCAGAAAAACCAATTAAATTGTTCAGTCCAGTGCAGATTTAACCCCGCACCATCCCCTGCACTCTCGGTTCTGCAGCCAGTGTTAGAGTCACCACTAAGCTTTTTCCAAAAGTTTGACAAAATCAACTTATAATTCGAAATTAAATTAGGTGACATAATATTATAAAAGTTATTATTTAATTTTAGATGTATTAACTTCCTAATAGAATTACTAGTAATTAGGAAATTAGTTCCTAAAACTAAAAACTAAGTGCCATTTCCAGGAATAAAACAAAATTTTAGTGTATAACTACAGTAATTCAGTTAAATATGAGTTTGATACGGTAAGAATGAATGTGGAATCGGATTTAAGATTAACATTGTAATATTTGTAAATGACTATCGTATTTCGTAATTGTTTAATATGTGGATCTGTTGAGAATGTAAACTGTATCTTTATAATATAAATTGAAATATACAAAATATAATAACACCTTGATTATTTCTACATAAGGATATATTGGTGATGATATGGGACAATACCTTATTATAGAACTATTACAGTTCCTTAAGAATTAAAAAATGACCTTGTTAAAGAAAATACTATCATTAAACGATAAAGAGCTATAAACAAGTGTCTGTCTTAATTAAGAAACTTCCCAACTCCTAAACTCAAGCATTAGTTGGATCAGTGAAGTTGTACTCATCGCTGGAGAGTTGAGAGTTTTATTTATTTCTTAAAATACTTCAATTCTGGATTTAGTTTAGCGCTGTTAAAATGTATTCGTTTTAAGTTGGATTAAACCAATTACACAGCGTTTATAAATTTCTGATTTGTTTTTATCAGAAATCGTTCAGTAATTTCAATATACCATAACCATGTAATAATTAATTTGTTTTATTATCAAAATTGGACATCTGCTCAGTTGTTTTGGTAATCCACTTAAACATAAAAACTTAAATACACTATGACCAAAACTTAGATTTAGATACTAGAATTATGTACCAAAAGTGAGTATTTCACAAAATATCTATATATATAAATATGAATTACAACTATTTACTTACAAAGATCAACAATTATAATATAAGTAGACATTGTGAATAAAAGAATTCCATTAAACGTGTGATGTAGAGGATTTTAAATGCCCGATGGCATTTCAAGTCAGGCCTCAAAACTTCTCTCCTCGATTTCATACAAAGTTAAATAGGTACAGCTTTGTTAAATAAACAAAAATAGAAACATTCACTTTATATCAAGTTAGGTACTAATGGACCCTAAAATTTAATTTTAAAAGAAAAAAATCCAAGAGGTTTTTATAACCCAGCTTCGATACTGGTAACTTCAATAGTGGCTCAAGGAATTATACTGTAGGTTTACTTGTGAAAGCGCTTTAGGATATATTAAAGTTTATGTTGTGATGGAAAATATAAAATAAACATTATGAACATTTATTTTAAACTCTACATTATTTAATAATCTTGTTAAAGGGCATTAAAATTAACCTAAAGAGTAAAAGAAACCTAAGTATAATTGGGAATCCCTTAATTTATAATCCATCTCTAAAATCGTTTTGATAACATTTCTAAAATCTTTTCATTAAATACATATTTATTTGGTAAATTCATATTATCAACAATATTTAGAAATATTTAGTTTTATTATTTATCAGCTGTACCTCAACTTAAACTTAAAATTTATTTTACTAATAAAAAAAATTACAAGGCTTGAAAGAGTGTAAACGTTTCGTGTTTTATCAACCGGAAACTGAAGATTAATTTCCAAAGCACGAGAATATAACTTACAGATTGTTATAGGATTAAATATTACCAATATAATTTTCTGTAGATTTAAACTCGACACAAAAAATATTAAAGGAAGGGTTTAATATTTACTTTATGGATTAATTATGGCATTAAATAAATAAGGGTTGGTTCTTAACCCTTATTTATTTATTCTCTAACTTATTGGCCAGATAGTGATGAGATACAAATTATAAAATTTCTAGGTTTTAATGTCTCTAATTTATTGACCAGATAATGATGAGATGAAAAATGCAACAATTTGTAGACCTTAAATTTAAGATTAAAACATTTACATAAATTATTGAGTATTAACTATGGCTTAACAAGGTACTGATCTTGAAATAAAAAAAAGCGAATTCTCAAAAGGATTTTTTTAATGTGAACGAAATAAAAAATGTCATTATGAAAAAAACCAAAAAACAAATATCAACTTTGAGACAGTGGTCAAACCAAATTAAGAAACTAAAATTTATAAGACTAAAACATTTCTCTCAAGATAAAATAAATAATTATTACCAAATCTCAATGTCAAAAAAAGCTCTTCAAAAATTTTAAACTAGTGATAAAACTTACATTTCAAAATAAATACAAAACTAAAATTAACGTTTTATTTTATTATCTACATTTTTTAAGTTCTGATATTCCAAACTAACAAATAAACAAATTGCGTATATTAAAAACTCACAATCTAAAAAAATGTAATAAAGTAACAATTTGAAAATTATCTGAATATAGTTTGATACTTTTTTATGAATTTAAACATTTTTAACTAAACACATTTTTTTAAATTTTTATTAACGTCGTATTTTCTTTTTTATTATATACGATTATTGACATCATTCATATATTATTTTTAAGGGGTTTTCAATATGTATTTTGCAATACTAGACTATCCAAATCAGACTATTTTTATGTAGGGAACATTTGTAATTTTAAAGTAATGTATATTGTAGAATATTATTGATTTTATTATTGTGTTGAGTTTTTTAAGATTTGGGGATTTCGAAATATTTCTTTTTTTCAAACAGTCTTATTTTTATTATATTAAACACACAACTAAAGACAATAAGCTATAAATAAACCTGAAGTAACTTTTAAAAATAAACTACACTAACAACAGTGATTTATTTGTCTTATTGCTTACTTTAAATGATTAATTTTTATTAATGCTTATTTAAGATACCCGTTTCGACCTACACAAGTGGAATTTAATAAACTGACTGTAATAATGTACAGGGGAACTCTGTAACACTGCTATTTAAATAATATTTATAATAACACTATTTATATATTTTTCTATAATTCTATTTCCTTTTATTTCTATGGCCTCCTGATTTCTCTAGCATGATTGGGTATCTACCTATACAGCATAAATTAGCATGTCTTATCATATATTCTGGTTTCGTTTTTAAAAGTAAAATAATTAAAATATTTGAAGCTAACTTGTGTCAGTTTTCTAGATGCTCTTTATTGAAGTTAAAAATCTAAGTTTAATTATTTGACACTTAAACATTTTAAAAACCTTTTGAAACTATAATTATTAATGTATTAAATAAAAAGTGAACAATAAAGGTACACTGGTCTACTTTTTGTAACCTCATGCAAAACACAACCATTAAATATTATAGAACTTCTGTTGTTACAAAAACATAACGAACTCAACTAGCTTTATATTACACTAAATATTGAAACTGCTGGTTTCCGAGAATGAAATGAAACACTACTTTACTTAATCAGGCGAAGTTGGAACTAAGAATCTTCCACTAAACAATAAAGGTACACTGGTCTACTTTTTGTAACCTCATGCAAAACACGACCATTAAATATTATAGAACTTCTGTTGTTACAAAAACATAACGAACTCAACTAGCTTTATATTACACTAAATATTGAAACTGCTGGTTTCCAAGAATGAAATGAAACACTACTTTACTTAATCAGGCGAAGTTGGAACTAAGAATCTTCCACTAAACCTCACACAAAAAGAATTAAAATTTTGTATTTAAATGTAGTAATTTTACCTGAATGAACAATAAGTAATTTACTAAAAGAAATAATTAATTGAACCTAAAGTAAATAAAATTAATAATAATGTAATTACATATGTAATTAAAAACTAAGGAATCTTAGTTTACTAACCATACGGAGTCCATTAAAGTCATTATTTGTTTCTTCAAACTGAAAACATACGAAACAAACTTCAGCTAGAAGTAACCTAGTTTCCCCAGTAAACTCTTCATTAGATATATTATATTTCCTTGTAACATGTAAATGAGCTTCCATGCTTCGTAAAGTTTAGCGGCTGATAAGCAAACTTGATATTTTGCTGTCTGGTTGTTTGACGTAGCAGGCTTACATATTCTAGGTTAATGAGAAAATGTCAATTTGACTTTTCTCATAAGAATCCCTTATTATACATGCGTTTGAGCGTATAACATGTTGCTTGTTGCTAAACGTTTTCTTTATTACGTTTCCTACAAAAATTCTAAAAACACCCTCAGCTGTTTGGGAATACACAGTTACCTTAAATAGAACTAAGATGTCATGACTTTGGACTAGAGTTAAAGATGTCACAGGTTCGAATCCTGGTCATAAATGTTAGTTTTAAAATCTGTACTATTCTTCTTGTACTGTACTGGCTCTCTTACTTTAAACTGTCAGATAGGTTCCTCGCAAAGATCAATAGTCTATGGGTAGATTAAGGTTGAAAATGGTTGAAAGGTTAAAAAATAAAAAAGAGAAAAACACAAAAATAAAAACGGCTTGGACATAAAACCTTTAGAATACCTTTATAATGTTGGTTTTAAGGAACAGTTCCTACCAATTTTTCTTCCTAATTCAGATTTAGGCCTATCACGTGTTCTGGTACCTAATTGGAAGTTTTAGCTTCAGGTTAAGGGTTCCATCAACGGCTGTGCGTGTAGGCTAAGACAAAATATAATATTTGCTTTAATTCATATAGACCATGGTATTTGTTGTTATTTGGAGAGGTTGTTATTATTGAAGGTTCATATTGTTATGCCTTTTCACTCCCCACCCTCACAGCGATTGAAACTTCGCTGTTTGTAGGTAGTGCGTTGAATAACCACGACCGTAACAATCCTGGATGTAATTTTACGATCACATGTCATTATCAAACAGTTACACGTTTAGGCTCTACACAATTCATGTTCGACTTCTGTCTAACCAGCGATCGAGCGAGTTCCCACAATTCGTGGTTGATAGCTGCAATTATGATCAGCATGCTCACTAATCTTAAGAGACTCCGGGATAAGTCCCGGATACGCGTAATTGGTGAGGGGATATCACTAGCGCTATTCACATGTTTATACCTTTTAAATGTTGGTAATGGTTTGACCCTATGCCAACTCTCCAATTAATTAAAATTCCATAACCGGACTCCAACCTCTCCGAGCATTAGAGCTGTCGCACGTTACGACTCGTGTGTTGACGGTCTATTGTAACGGCGTGGCATGGAAATTCTAAATTGATTGAGCCTGCACTTAGTGACATACGACCAACCCATCTTTCAGGGTGGAATTGTGTATACAGGGGCGAAGTTTCAATCGCTGTGAGGGTGGAGAGTGAAAAGGCACATAACACTATGAACCTTCAATTAATTCATATAATTGAACTTTATCAATATCGCAATCTGTTGATAACGTTAAAAACATAATCAAAGCATATGAATGTAACAAATATATTGTTTTACTTGTAAATACTTTACACAATTAGCTTCTTTAACACTTACTGGTGAATTAGAAAATTACTAATACAGTACATAATATTAGTAAGAACAACTATTTATTTACATACATCTCATTTTAGCTTCATAAAATATAAGTTCAAAATTGATTGAAATAGAATTAGATTATTAACCTGCAACTATTTTCGTATTTAAGTGTTTAAATAATTTATAAGAATGAGGTATCTAAGAGTCAAACAATTCCAAGTATATACTACCATTAAGAAGACAAAAACCAGAGGTTGCATCCAATAATGTGTGTCAATTTTGATATGTGGATGGCAGGGCTATCAATTTGTAGGTACCTCCCCTTTTTTACCCCCATAAATCCAAAGCTACAAGTAATAATTGTACTACAGATGTATTTATAATTGATGCGTTTGCTGTGTCCATAAGAAAGTACCTCAGCTTACTTTTTCTCTGTGATACTTTCCATATACATTTTATCAGGAATATACCTATGACGTATATTCAATTTAGGTAGACACCTTACCCAATAATTAAAAATAAAATTACGTCTCAAAGTTACTAATAAGTCTAAATGTTTCGTAACATGTGATAAACATTTCTTACAAACTGACACACGTTGTATAGCTAAAACTTAATTGGTAGGAAATAATTAATTTAAGAATAATTTATATTACGTTTTAATGATTTTTTATCTATAAATATAACAAATTCTTCCGTTTATTTTCCGTAGTATAGAAACATTTTTTTTTCATACAGATACGTAAAGGATGGTTAGTAATTATACTCCCACAACACCTTCAGCCCAATTTTATTTCTACACAGAAATGAAACAGAGAACAGAAAACACGTGTCATATAAATCATTGGTGAAAATGTTTATCTGTTAACACACCTAAATGGATAATTAATGGCTTAAATAGAACCCATTATCGTTGTCAAATACCCGATAATGCTTTATAAAACGTCACCTAATTACCAATATATACTTACTTATCGAAGGTCTAGTAATGCACGTATTATTTTTATGTACAGTACATGATTTGTTTTTTATAAGAAGTTTTATATCTATGAACAATTCCACGAACATACTGACCGTACAGAAGTGTATATGTTTAGAATGAAACTAAATACTTTCATAGAGCAAAATTAATAATTTAATATGCAAATTATTTTTTACTATACATTTCCTTGCACATAAAAAATTAAAACTAGTTACAGTTGATACAAAATCACGATTAAAGGTGAATTACGATTAAAGGTGATTTTGTGCAAATCGGAAGATCGTTTTTGCGATTTATATAGTACCACCAATAAATTGTAAGGTAACGCTAATGGTCTGACTCTAGTTCTGTAATATATTAGTTTTTATTTTATAATCAAAATTAAAATCGTCATAATATTCTAATTAATTTTTAGACAGTTATGTATACAAATTCACACAGAGAAATTGAAAAACAATGACTTTACTAAATGTATAAATAAGTTGATTTAAGATAAATATATTGACTTGAGTAGTGAATAAAAAAAATGTTTCATACATTCTTAGATATTTTGATAAGAAACGCCGACAAAACTGTGGGTATTTTATGTCGAATATGGATGATTGCACGATTGTAGGATGAGTGGATGACCTGTGTAGTCCTTTAATGACTGAGTTTTATTGTTACTCAGAAAGGGCCATTTACTAATAGCCCATTAGCCAGGGCAACTAAGGGACCTGCAGTTTTACGTGGAATCCGAACGACGTAGTATTGGTTGATTGACAAGCCCGATACTCAGTTCTCACCCCTTAACAACATATGGACAAGAACACCCCAGATTTCTCCAGTAGAGTCTACGTTGATAGTAACCAATGAGCGGACGCCATGTCAGTATTAAGAAAACCGAGCATAGAACCGATCGCCTACAATCTCCACAACACTTACATATACGAATCACTCATGACATCCTAATGTACATTTCTAACTAATTGTTTTGGTCCACAACAGGATTGTGGGGCTGGCTGTAACAACAGAGCTGTCCTAATTACTTTAGGAACCCCCTCCCCTTCCATAGAGTCACCCCTCTTGCATTATTCTGTAAGATGCAAGTAGATTAGATTCAGATTACAGTGTTTACTTTTTATAATAACAGTACTTTAGAGTGCATGAAGCAAGTTTAATACAAAAAACCTAACAAATATTTATTTGTTTTCAAATAAACTCTAATTTTTTAGCTTTTGTTGGAAACAATACTATTCACATTAGAATTGTCAATAAAATAAAATGTATGACTCAATAAATATTGGTGAAAGCAGTTATTGATTGGACTTTACTTTAGTATATTTCACATATAAGTAGGCCGAAGTCTTAAATGAATTACAGCTTACATCTTCATGAAAATAACTTGCATAAAGGAACCGTGATTACAGAACAAAATTATCCTGTGAAACAATCTAAATGAAACCCGATTCTATATTTTTGGTTGAAAAAGAAACCATAACACTTATTATTATTGCTTTTATATTTGGATAACCTTAGACAAACATTTATTTTGCATAAATATAAGATATTAGACTCATATTATCGATAAGAGGACGGTAGGCATACGAAATGGAACATAGAAGTGGATATTTAGTCAAGGATTTCAGACAAATTGTTCTGAAGCTTTGGTTTAATCCTCATTGTAATCTATGACATTCATTCAGCTTTATTAGCCATAAGGAAAGACATCAGTATTCAATTAGTTTTGTTTGGTTCATTTGGCAAAAAATAACTATATACTTTGACTAATATCTAACACTTTTATAAACAACTATATGAAATTAAGTGGAAATAACCATGATTTTATTTACACAATAATCGAGTAATTCAGAAAGTTCTGATCAAAAATCCACTTTTTGGTGTTGATGACAGATTAACTATACTCAATCTATAGTGTTGAAGCGAGAACTAAGAAGTAGTTAGAGTGAACCTTGTAAGACTGTCCCACTAGCTTTAAACAATTCTTGGTAGTAAAATGTCTGATTTTAAAAGAGAAATAAATTCTATAAGTTTAAACTGCACGTATTCAACGTCTAACTGATGAAACATGAATGCAACTATTTCTTTATTGTTGCCATTGTTTTTTGTCTTCGTCACCAATTTGAAAGGAAAATTCTAAAATAAGACTTTTTTCCAATGAAAAAATTATCAACTTATTATTAATTTTGCTCAGGCATCGAAAAATATATGATGTTATAAGTAAAATAGTTTTGTTTGAAAGACAAATATTCTCATAAGTCTAGGTGAACATTGATGTTAAAAGATCTAACTTACCGGGTGTTGACACAGCTCCCGTACTCTTTAACCACGTGAACCTGGTGTTTATCGGCTTTGACTTTGCTGACGCTCTGCTGTGTTTTTGCACCCTGTGGCACAGTGTTGTGTGTTTATTTAACCTATTACCTCTATTTACCAAGATACTCACATCTATATTCTAAAGTTTAAATAATACTCAACATACCTTAAATGATCAAATATTAGTTACGATTCAATGACTTTAAAATCACAGTTATTTAAACTATTGATCTTAAAGCTCGTTTTATTAGTGTTAACCTCCAAGTAAAGTGTGGTTCAAAAACTGTTTATTTAGCCCCTGAACTGTTTTAAGATTATATAAAAATAAAAAAAAAACATTTGACCTGTTGACAGAGGTAATTTATTTTTATTTTTATATAAAGTCTGGTTGTTATGAATAGGGTAAAGACCTTTTAAAACCTCTTTCCAAAATTAGTTGACATGCTGATTTTCTAGTCACTTTAACCGGAAACATAATTTTTTAAGCCCTGTTTAAAATGTTTTAAATCTGCTCACGGTATTTAAAATAATATAGTAAATACTGTCTCATTGGAAAATAGCATATGTGGAAAGACGTGAATACTTAAACACCGCAGAGGGATGAATGTAAAGATTACAAACAATATTAACCATAATTTATTTATATATATAGAAATCAGCGTAAATTACACAATTAATTAATCAAATAAAATGATTCTATGAATACATTATTTAAGTTATGAGAAGCAATTTGTTTCAGATTAATTCTACCCTTAGTTAAAATCTTGTGTCATCTAAAATCTTCGTAAAGTTAATATTTCATACACATTTTAAAACCAAATTTTATACACGTATGACATGCAAGTAAAGGTATGACCTATCAAATGTTATAAAAACAAAGGTGAAATCTGATTTTTATATTAAAACCAAGCGTGACAAGTATTTTTAAAAATCCATTAGCAAAACATAGTTTTGATTTTTAGGGGAATTTTGAGGTGTTTAGTGTTCTTAGTATTGGCGTTGGAACTGTTACACTACAATATGATTCTTGCATTAGCATAGTCCCATTTACAATAATACCACCATAAGCAATAATATAAAGGAGGGATTTGTAACACTCTTCGTGATTGACTTAAATTAAAATATTAAATCTTAAACTTGAATAGAAATTTTTAAAATAAAATTTTATTCGATATACGCACTTCGCTTGGTATGTTAAATCAATGTGAGAGGTATAAATCAATGATTGTGATCGGGGCCAATTAATGCACATAATGAAATATATAATCTCACATGTTTATTTAATAGTATGGTGGAAACTTTTTACTACTCCGTTAAATGTACATCTGATTAAAGGCATGAATTGTACACTAACATATTTCATACAGTATGCAATTTAATCTAGGTTATTCTGTAATAGACAAGTGAGTATTTAAAGTATTCAAAGTAACTGACTTAATGTTCTAGTAAATAATAATATTAGAGTACAAGAACTGGTCGGATTTTAATTTCTTTGTCGCCTTTAATAAGGTTATATTATAATTATAAATGTTTACACATATTACAATTATAACTGTTATGACTCTTTTAAAATACATTAATTACATTTAAATTGAAAACAAATCATTATACTCAGTAGAAACAAACCAACAGGGACTTAACAATCTATAATTAATACAACTAAATTCCCTTTTGAGTAAAGTACACTGGATATACTTCTCTAAATCAATTCAATTATTTGTATACATATTAGGTGAACAAACTCATTATTATTTAAGTTCCCTTCAATATTACCGGGCATTTAAAACAAATATTTCGGTACTTAGCCCGTGTAAATAGTTGTATATAGTATAATATATATAATCCCCAAAAGATATAAGTACGTTCATTTCTCTTACTACGCAATAGACAATGAAAATATATTTACAATTTTAATTTAGTATTCCTCAAACAAATCAACTTTAAGTTATATAGCTATACTTTATTATTACTAAATTATTTCTATACGAACAAGCTTATATTTATTTGAAAATTATTACGTCACTTTTACTTTATTCATAAATTGTTTAAGTGTAGTTATTTAATCAAATTATATCTGGGGGAACAGTGGAATTTTCTGATTGTTCCCTGACATACGGAATTGGCATGGACATACCCAAATTACGTTGTCTTCTCTCCCCTCGACGGGTTTAGCTGCCGTCGGGCCGTCAGCAAAGATGTCTAGAGGCTGGAGGCGGCCCCCATTGACGGTGCGCCTGTCCCAGCTACCCTCATGGATCTTTGTCCTTGATAGCGGGCTAGGCTAATTCCTTTTCTAAATTCGCCCCTGATAGCGGGCGAAAGAAAGAAAGTAACATTTGGAAAAGAAAAACCATTAACTCTTACTTCTATTTTCCTACACTTATCTGTCAGCATTTGATCCCCAAGATATTTTAATTTCTGTTAGTACATTTCTATATAGTTTTAGCCTAGCTTTTATTAGTTGATTTCACAAAACAGTCTTCCAAAACCAATGTACACACGTGAAAAGTTTAAATGAACAAATGAAATGTAAATAAGAAATAACCAACTAATCACATCAAAAACAACAAAATCTTAATCGCTAATCAAATAAACAACAAAGACGTAAAAATAAACATAAAAAGTATAAATCCAAAACTACTCGTACTTATTGTCATTGGATTAGAAGGTATTAAATTGTCCCTAGATTTCATTGTTAGCAGTTTTATTGAGACCTGAGCTTTACGTTGCTTTAATAGGGTTACAATTTATTTTGTATCCCGATTTCATTTCTTCTGATTTAATTAAACTTAGCCTTGTTTCTCAAATGACCAACCACACATAAAATAAAAATCTGTCCTAATTAGGAATGTATGTGGATAGTTTGAAGCCTACGTTTCTATTCTGGAAATTCATAGGCCTATGTCGTAAACAACATTGAAAGATAATTAATTAAAAAACCTCACAATGCTGTTGTGGAGACTCCTTAATATACATACTACAACCCGTAATACTAATAAAGAACCTTTTTTTAGTTGTTTGATTAGTTTAAATATCACTAGAATGGTTTAATAATATGAACCACACTATACTAAACACTGTGTTATACAATATGTTTATATAATTATAATAAACAATAAATAACGTTCATATATAAGGAAAAATACATTTTAGCTATTGATCACTTGGAAAAACCACATTAATTATAAAAGAGATGGAATTATTGAAATGTTGACTATCCGTAATTTTAGTCATATATAGTAAGATTATTCAAACAAATTACGAAATTCTTTTTAATGCAAATATTTGGAATACCCATTTTAGTAATTTCATATTACATTGAATAAATGTGTCTTGGAAGAACTCATTTATTTTGTATTGTTCGTGTAACTATGAACTGTGACAAAAGTATTTTTTTATTTTATTTAATATAATTATTGGATCTTTTCCGTTAATTCACTGCCACTACTTTTTTGCGTTAATTCACTACTGATTGATAAATATTTTACTGCTCTGAAAACTGTTCCCTAATATATAAAAAAACTGTTACGTCCACTGAAGTATTGCTTATCCGTTAGGAATACGATATCGCTGACCTTATCTTACCGCTTTACAAGAACTCACACGTGGAGAACGCATTTGGCAGTAAGTCAATCATTGGACTTACCAGTTTGTGAACAACTTATCCACCAGTATCCACCTGACCTAAACTGATCTAACCTATCCTAAATATAATTGTGAAATTAGTAGTGGTAGTGAATTAACGGAAAAGGTCCTAATTATTATAGTACCCGCTATTACTCCATAACAATTATATTTGTAAAAGAGTCCAAACGTTTTTTCCAGTTGACAAACAAAATTTATTTGAACGTTTTTGAGAACAAACAAGTAAATTAATAAATTTTGAA
>JAQJVL010003524.1:0-59413 GCA_035578905.1 Stictocephala bisonia | reverse complement strand
AGACATCAATAGCCTCACACTGGATGTTATTTTTTACAATGATACAAACACCCCCCCTTTGCCGTGACTCTCTACAAAATGATGCTACGTTTTGTAGCCTGGTAAACAAAAACTGTCAAGCTCGGATTCGTCAAGATTATGTTCCGATAGGCAAAGGATATCGGGACTCTCACACTGAACATGTATTTCTAGTAGATCTTTGTTGGACTTTATTCCACATATATTTTGGTGAAATATCGTGAGATTTTTATTTTGTCGCAACCGGAAACTATCCTGAGGGGTATCAATCAGGGTGTCGGCTTCTACTATGAATCAAACTACTATTATTATTGTCACAACAACAACAGGTTAAAAACAATTCACGGGCAATTTCACTCATAAAAACGTGTTCTTAATCACAAATATCATAATAAAAGGCAAATTAGTTTAAGCGAAATATCCAGCATAATTTTTTCTTAAAGAATACAACATGGTGGACACTATACAATTAGTTTGAAAATTATTGCTTACTTATATGTTCAAATTATTAATTTACAATAAAACCAATATATTTAATTTTCAACTAGGCATTTCGCAAGGCCTAGTTTATTTTTTGCCCGTATAGTGCCCTTTCGCAAGGCAACACAACTTTATTTGTAAACAAACAAGACAATAATTAATTCTGAAAACAGATGTAAATAATTTAAAGAATGTAAGTATAAATATATTGTAAATAATGTATAGTGTGTGTATATATTAGAGTGTATAATTTTCAATAAAATAAGTTGATAATAAACTAGAATTTTGAATAGATCCATTTTCATAGTTCATTAAAGATGAATTACTTTTGTTTATAAAATAGGCCTATGTTTCCCAGGCATTTAAGTATTTAGAAGATGAAACCGATTTGATTATTTTTGAATTGCCTTTGCTGATTTGTTGTCAAACAATGTCTAGCAACTGCTGACTTTTCTTCTCTGTTAAATTTAATGTGTGAAAAATGTTATTTGAATATTATTTTTAAATTTCTTTTGGTTTGTCCTATGTATTTTTCTTCGCAGTTATCACAGTTAATTTAATAGATTCCTGATATATTTTCATTTTTAATTTTGTCTTTAGGGTTATTCAGTTTGTTTTTTAATTTGTTTATAGTTTTGAATGTAGGTTTGATATTTGAATTTTTCTTGAATGAGTGTTGAATGGTTCTTGATAATTCTGTGATAAATGTAAAACTTGCCCAATAATTTTCTTCTCTTTCTTTTATTTCTTTTAATGTAGTCCTTGATCTTTTAATTTGTTTCTTAACAGACTTTTTTTAAATATTATCAATTAGTATAGGATCATATCCATTGTAAACAGCAATATTTTTGATATAGGAAAGTTCTTTTTCAAAATTGTCCTCATTTAAAGGCGTGTTAAATGAGACCGCTCATTGATGACCGCTGCTTAACACATCTATAAATCATGTTGTTGAATTCTGCTCTTTTTTGAGTTGGTGGATGATATGAGTCATTGTTGATGAATCTGTTGGTGTGAGTTGGTTTTCTATATATGTTAAAATCAAGATTAGGAGAAATTTGATTTCTTGAAACTAAAATATCTAAAAATGGTAATTTTGAATTCGATTCAGATTCATACGTAAATTTTATTGTTGTGTAAAAAGAGTTCAATTTACTAAGAAAGTTATTTAAATTTTGACTTGTGTTAAATATGTCAAATATATCATCCACATATCTAAACCAATATTGGGGAAAATATGGTAAAGTTTCTTTGGCTTTTATTTCAAAATTACTCATAAATAGATTTGCCACAAAACATGATAAAGGATTTCCCATAGCAGTACCTTCTGTTTGTTGATAGAATTTGTTGTTAAATTGAAATATATTTTGATTCATACAAGTATTAATTAATATCAAATATTCTTCTTTTTGTTCTTTGCATTAATTTATAGCTTTGCTGGCGAAAGGCCTAGTTGAAAATTAAATATATTGGTTTTATTGTAAATTTAATAATTTGAACATATTAAGTGACCAATATCAACTCTCAAATTCACTATTGCTTACTTATTTTAAGTTTGACAGCAAATTAAAGTTCAGAGTTTTGTCATTTCAGACCAGCGGCAAGTAGCCGTTCCGTCAGTACCAAAGTTATTTTTTATTCGGACTATAGTTCGTGCCTTTACTCTGTCTACAGAGATTCGTAGTGTTTTATGTTTTAAGTAGAAGAGTTTAGTGTCAAGATCTGTATACTGCTATAATGAAACTGGAAGGAATATAACGAATGGTTAAACAACTTGAGTAAACAATATATAGCAATTATAAGGAGCCGTATTTGTCAATTCTTCGCTAAATTAACGCCTTTTGTTTTAACAACTAAAAACTAGATCACCACTCCATTAGTCATTCTCAGATTATAGAAACAAGAAGACTGTATGGGTGCCGTGAAACTGATTTGCCTCTCCTATGAAATTAGTCTTCTACTGTCTTCACAGGTGCCGCCAGCTAACTTCCTCTCTCTGTCTCTCTTCACAGCTTATAGTACCCAAACTAGCCGTCCGTGGGCTTCTTTGACATAATTCGCCATAAGATAGGCGTGCGTCTGCAATGCATCGTCTGTCTGTTTCTATAGAAACAATGTTACCTATTTTCCTTTCTCCCATATGCGTTAGTATAGAGAAAGTATTGTGATCGTCAAAAAAATTCTTTTAACAAGTTTGTCTAAAAATCCATTTTAGGGTCCCCCGAACCCAAAAAAGTGTTTTTTTTAAATTTTATTTCATGTCTGTTCGTATTTGTGTCTGTGCAGTTCGATGGAGACCAAACGGATAGATAATTTTTTATGAAATTTGGTATGTAGGTGTATTTAACCAATATCTCCAGAAAATTGTTTGAAATATTAGTTTTTTGTGGGGAAAAACATGAAATTTTCCCAAAAAGAGCTCTAACGATTTTGACTAAATTTTCAGGAATGGTGTGAATTACAATTTAAAATATTTTATTAAAACCGCATGTCTCTAACTTCACTAGTTTTTTAGTTATAACATTTTTATACGTGTAAAAACATTTTAAATGCAGTTTTCCAAACTTTGTTCTGACGATTTTGATTAAATTTTGATGCAAATTACAATTAAAAATATTTTACTTACCACCCCACTAAGTTGGGGCTGGAGGCCGAAGGCTGGAAACCACAATTCAATTTGTTGAAGGCTGTTTACATAAAATCTTTGTGATTAATAGAACTGCTGTTTTTGAAGATCATTTCTTTCCATGCTTTTATTTAAATAAAATAAGTGTTTATAGTATACCAACACCTACTTTGAGGCGGAAAACGCAGTCGACCGCGCTAATAGCCCACCTTTTGAATCCATTGTCACCCGTAAGCTGGGTTGGGAGGCCGGCGGGCAGCCAATTAGTCACACGTATTGCTCCGAGTACCGATACGATTTTTTTCCAGATTCAATTTTATGGAAATATAAGTCATGTTACGTTATTCATCGCGGCCTGCTGTTAATCGTGATATAAAATTTGACGCAAATCGGTGAAAATTGAGTGGTTAAAATGCACTTACTTAATGTGTTTGAAACAGTAATAAGGATTTAATTTAATAATACTACATAAATAAAACTAGAATCATGTATTTAAAAAAGAAAAAAAACATTACACAGTCATAAACAAACGAACCAAGAAAATTTACAATTAAAAAATATCGCTTAATGGAATTAATAACTGATCAGTATTGTAATAATGTTAAATTAAACCTATTTAAACTGTATTTACAAAATAAAAAAAACATTGCACAGCCATTAACAAACTAGCTAAGATCAAAATACACAACAGAGTTGATGTATTTATCTTGGTCTTAAGAACGAAATACAAGGAAAACGTAATGTGTCATTTTAAAATTCACAAACATTAAAAATATCTAACAATTTTAGAACAAAGGAAGACAATAATTAGACTCTATAGAAGTATTTTACATCTATTTACATTACCAAAAAGGTCCAATAAACATAATTAATAACAAAATAACAAAAATAAAATGAATGGATAACATTTTTAAACATTTAAACAAAGCAAAGCAAATTATATACACTGACAGATAATAATAAGCAGTCGAATAAAGTAAACCATTTAACTGCCATATTAGAAGTAAAATATTGAGTCATTTTAGGTGATTTAAATTTTGTTTACACGCTTGGGCAATCCTAAACTATCCTAAACGTACCCTTATTTACGTCAGAGCTTTATTTGTATAGCCCTAATATAGATATAAACTAGTTACAAAATTCAATGTTAAAAAATAAAAAAAATTGGTGTTAACAATTAAAGTTAATTACTTTAACAGCTGAATAATAACTAAATGCATGTATTTAGAAACAAAGAGTTTGTATTTCAAAGTCAAATCTATTGTTGATACTTATTTTTCTTTGTAACGGTAAATCCTTAATATTTATTTATGAAATTAAAGAATAACAGCTTACTTCATAGAGGAAAAGCCAACTCGTCATTCGACTCGCCATCACTGACTTCGTCACTGCTCCAGGATTCTTCCTCGGTGTCATCACTGTTTCCAGCGTCCATCACAACAATCCTGTCCTGCACTTCGTTGCTTATTCCATCAAGATCCCACATATATGCCTCAATTTTCTTCACATGTTCGACACACTTTTTCCAGTTCTCGGCAGTGACGTTGTTTATCGCCTTATGTAGATCCTCTTCAACTGAAGACATATTGTAGTCAGTATTGATCATGGCAACAGCATTTTTGACTTGGGCCCATACCAACTCTATCGGGTTTAGGTCACAGTGATAAGGTGGGAGACGGAGTACCATGTGACCATGTTCTTCGGCAATTTTGTCGACTTTATACGTCTTGGCTTCCATTTTAAAATGCGCTGGGATACGGTCGAGTAGTTCTGCCTTGACATCTTTTTGATTGTATTCCACGCCGTTATCTGTCAGCCACTGTTGAATCTTGAGTTTGTTCCAGCTTATGTTCGGAAGTTTTTTTAATGTCTCACTATGATAATACGCGTTATCCATTACAATTACGCTATCTGGTGGAAGTAAGTGCGTGATTCCGGAAAACCACTCTTCAAAGGTAGCCG
Organism: Stictocephala bisonia; assembly: GCA_035578905.1. Taxonomy (NCBI): domain Eukaryota; kingdom Metazoa; phylum Arthropoda; class Insecta; order Hemiptera; family Membracidae; genus Stictocephala; species Stictocephala bisonia. The sequence continues at coordinate 54,327 of JAQJVL010003524.1, read as the reverse complement.
CATTCATTTCGTCGTGATGCGTCGCATTGCTCATCTTCGCTGTCTTTTTTGCCCTAAAAATCCATCGAGCGTCGTTTGTTTCTGATGGATCGTTTGGGTCATTCAAAAACCCCGTCTCACTGCCTATGTGTACAACAATATGGCGTCCACCTCTCCCAGGAAGATTGTGCAGGCCAGTTGTTTCTCCATTAATGAACGCTTGCTTTGCCGACTTTATGTTTATGACTGTGTAATGTTTTTTTCTTTTGTAAATACATGATTCTAGTTTTATTTATGTAGTATTATTAAATTAAATCCTTATTACTGTTTCAAACACATTAAGTTAGTGCATTTTAACCACTCAATTTTCACCGATTTGCGTCAAATTTTATATCACGATTAACAGCAGGCCGCGATGAATAACGTAACATGACTTATATTTTCATAAAATTGAATCTGGAAAAAATCGTATTGGTACTCGGAGCAATACGTGTGACTAATTGGCTGCCCGCCGGCCTCCCGACCCAGCTTACGGGTGACAATGGCTTAGAAATGTGGGCTATTAGCGCGGTCGACTGCGTTTTCCGCCTCAAAGTAGGTGTTGGTATACTATAGTTTGTACATTCCTTAGAAATATAATTAACTGAACATCTGTTTTTATTTATGTGTTTTTTACATCCTTTTATTTTTATTTTACAATGTATACAATTTATTTAATATTAATTCATGATATGTCTTATAACCAATGTCAAGTTATTGGTTATAAGAGTGGAAATAAAACGTTATGGGAAACGATTTGTAAGCTTTAGGGATTTATTGAAATAATCGATTACTCACAAGCTTGGATATATACTGCGTTAACTTATTCATATAAAATATTTTTAAAATTTGATTTGAGCATGACTCAAGCCCCTGATAATGTTTTTTAATACAAATATCATCTAAATATTGGCGAATATATATTGTAAATGTAGCCTAACATTTTTGTTAAAATTGATAATAACATTTATTTAAAAGGTGTAATTAATGAAACTTAAAAAAATCGTAGGACATTAGCTGACGTCTACAAATATTTTTTGATTTAGTTGGAATCGAATCGGCCATTTTGTATATAGGAAGCTTAATTTATCAATTATGCTACTGGACAATTAAAAATATGTATTTATATGCATTAGTGTCGCACGAATGCAAATTTATATTTAATTGTTGCTTGTAAATGTAGCATTGTGAATGACTAGGTTCTGGAAATGTAGTTCTACCTAGTTATTTAAATTAGTTTAACAATTTTTTTATTTCATTGAATCATCATCTCGACAACTGAATTTTTATCTGACTGGAATCCTGACGCTCCTAGTCCAGAAAAAAAAAGGTTTGTTTCTTTTCTCATTAACCTTTTATTTTGAATGTCTAAGAGCCAAAGATGATTGTGTTTTCATCACAGCCACGTATGATATATGTCTTCATTATATGTCTACCGAATGATACGGTAAACAAATAAAATTAAAACGACTTTAAAATACTTGCATGTTAATAATATCCCTTAAATTAAATACATATTTATTTAGCTTAGAACCATGTATTTTTTTTAAAATTAATAACATCAATTTATATATGATTTTCAAAGTTTCAACATCTTTCTCGAGTTTTCCTACCATCAAGAATATGGTTCCGAACACAAACTCTTTTCCCCCCTCCTTTGTCCTTTTCCGATAAAGGAGTTCGCTTTATTGTAAGCATTACAAGTCACGAAGAGAGCGAGATAAACAAATACAATAAGAAGAAGCAGAAGTGATGATGGCCTATTCAGCTCTGAATAGGCGGGGTATAAAAGAGCTGCCGACGTTTTGTTGGGCTGGTAACAAGAGCGACGTCATGCGGAGAGCATAGGAACTTCGATTAATTAGTTATGATTATATCCGATAGAGTGCTCTTATGTCAAACCTATTTGTTTACGTCTCAGTCTTTATTTTTGTATTTAGCAGGCCATTATTTGTTGTAATTATGAATCACACTTATTTGATGCTCTTGTTTATGAAAAAGTATGACTTGCAAGAAATTTGAATGTTTCAAATGATTTACGATTGTTATAGTTTTTTTGCTATTTATTTGGATATTAAGTTCATTCAAAACATTACAAATACCTATTAATATATTTTTTTAATAATATTATCCTACTGTTGTATTTACTTAATTCATCATTAAGATTTTTGCAGCAATTCTTTCATATTTTCCGATATATTTATGTTTTTACAAGCTTTTATTTCAATTTGCCTATTAGTAAAATTCCAATAAACTACTTAACATTATTTTATTATTGTTAAATATATATATATTAGCGTGAGAAACATTACTAGTTTGATATGAGTAGTTATCAACTGATACCAGTAGTAGCCACTTGTCACTGTCAGAATAATATTTTTATGGGTAATATTTAGTTAGGATTTTTTTAGTGTGACAAACATTGATAATTTGATATGAGTAGCTATCAACTGATTTCAGTAGTAGCCACTTGTCACTTTCAGAATATTATTTTTATAGGTTATATTTAGTTAAGCAAGCTACGTGTTGAAAGAAGATATTTTATCACAGTTTAAGTAAGTATATAATTTCTGATTTTGTTAATCATTTTAATGTAGATAGTACATATTGTTATTTTTACAGTTTGGTTGTTCCAATGTCGACTTACATAATGAGGTAGGTTGTTGACATCAGTAGGCTTAGTAAATTTTATAGAGAAGGCTTACGCTGTTTCTAGTTCTTGTGATAAAGTAGAATAGTAGCTTCAGCTGCTTTATAATATACTTGATAAACGCCACCACGCTTTGCTGTAGCTTAGTCTGGAATTGCCTATTAGTCGTTATTTTTTACCTGAGTCATTAGAAAAATAAAGGTTGTATAAAATAATAATTACTGTGAATATTTGATTATTTTTATTATTGAAAAATAAAAAAAAAGTATAAAGTCGTTATACTTCTTTGCGCCCGTTAGACACTTTGGGATGGGATGTTGGTCGAGAAACCGCGTCACGCTGAAAAGTAAGAACAAATTTTTAAGAACTATCGATTAATCGATTGTTAATCGAAGAAATTACTGATAATGATAATATAGGTGTATAATATAATAATGAAGTCACGTATAATATATTGAAGATAAATATATTGAATAATATTGAAAAATGTCTTATATTTCATTTATATATCCTGTCTGTTTGTGTGCGTGAGTGGGTGTATGAGAATGGCCAAAGAAGTATAACTTCCACCGTGTGGTCCGACGCACACCCAATTTTTTTTTATCTTAAATAAAGTAACTTACTTGACATGTGCGTGTGACAGTGTTGCTACAACCATATTACCAACGAATATTACAATAATAAATATGGTAATAATAGATATTGTAACACTTCTTTAAGACAGCTGTTTGAGTAGGCTAATGTTTTCATAAAAAAGCCCCCCCCCCTCTTCACTCCTCGCCTACGTCCAGCTGTCACTGGCTGTGCGCTCAGACTAATTTTGTTCAATCAACTTGCAGTTGTTTTCATAACTATAATCTGGTTACAGTAATAAACTTACAGGATATGGTTTGAGTATGACATGCTCATAAATAGGCTCGTCACAATAGCACTCTTTCAGCATTTATTTTAATTTATGAAATGTAGGTAGGTCGGGAAATACTTGAAATGCTCTGTTCGCGTTTATAATATTAGGAACAAAATATATAAAAAGTGAATCCAAGTGAATACTTTTCGAGTGTTGTGTACATACACAAATGGAAATTTAATTTCTATACATACACCCATGAATAGATATTCTAAGCTTCCGTTGCAGGCCTTATTATACTTTCGAAGAAGACGTAATTCGTAATTCGCAGGCCGTCAACCATGAGTCGGGTAATAATAATTAATACGTTATTTATCCATGAAGGGATGGACTGACAAGGTGCTGGCCCCGCCATCCGAATGGCAAGCTGGAGAAATATCTACTCGACACACATTCAGAGCAATTTTGAACATTACCTCTGTTTCTGTCTTCTCTGATTGTATATTTAAAAAATAAACAATTAAGTCAGTCAAGGGTTTATGGCAGAGACTAAAGTTGGCTAAAAACGCTGAGAGTTACAAAACTAACTTTAGTTGATAATTAGATAAACTGTTACGACTACTTTGATTTAATGTTTTTTATTTTTATTTTCAAATAAATGTTCCACCCGAAGAGATCGATATTAAAGATACTATACGTCAAATGTTCTTCCACATCTGGTATTTAAATTTATCAAGTAGTTCAATAAATTAATTAGAAAATTAAAGGCATTTAGTCACTTTTTAAAAAGTACTCTGGATATAGTCAAAAAGATGAGTGGAATGCTTGGTTAAATTTAAGAGAACACTTATCGGAAATATCAAGTGACAATTTCATGAGGGAATTGGAGAGCCGCGGGGCCTGTAACGTGTCCCGCAAAAATTCCCGGGACAGCAATCGGCCGCAAAATAAAATCATACAGAGAATCGTTCCAGACCCAATCTCCCACCCTTTTGGGCCGCTCGGATAAGGGGGGGGGAGGGGGTCACTGCTGTATCTATCGACGCAATGGACGTGTTCTTTTTAATTTTATGAATACTATTATTATTAGCAAATATTTTTATTAGTATTACGATTATTTATCTAATTCTATGCAGTCAAAAGCTGATAATAAATCAAAAGACTCAAGTACGCGTATAAATAAATAAATTAAATATCGTGAGAAAATGTAAGCAGCAGGAGAACAAGCCAAGAATTGAAATTGTATAGTTGGGACAGGAAAATATATAATGTATTACACCAAGCATATTTAATATTTTAATAAGTTTCTTTCTAATACATTTTTTTAATTTGTTTGATTTATTTCACTAAATTTACAATTTACAATGATATTTCCCCTACTCAATAAGAATTGTTAGCTACACTTTTATATATTAATAGCATTAGAAATAATATCATTATTATATTATAACTTACGTCATTGACATATTGTGTTATATCCTTTGTTGTATTATTACTTACAAATAGATACCTCATGTAATATGAATAGTTGTGCCAGTAATTTGGTTAGTTAGTGAGGTCTACTTACAGTTGGTTTAAACTGCATTACATTTACATGGGACTACACTAGCACTCCACAATGGACCACAAAAGCTCATGATAGTCGGAGGAACATAGTTTAACATTGGATGAGAAGTCAATCTGTGTGGTTATAAGATCAATGGCTAGGTCTGTCTTTATATTTAATTATATAACGCGCTTTGTATGGCTGGAAGTGTGAAGTCATATCCTAGTTTATATAAATGGCTAACTTAAAATTAACTCAGTCACGACACTCCGTTAAAAATTAGCGATAAGCACTACGCTAGAACTCCTAGCGGCGGGAGGGCATTGGTGCGTATTTCTGCACTATTACATCCACAGCTGGTTAGTAAACGTCAAATAAAATCCTGTATTTATATAATCTTTTATGGCACGTTTTTATTGCTATTATTCCACTTCTTTGCAAAACACGATGCAATACAACGGTAATGTGTTGTAGTTGTGCAGTCCGGCTACTAGGAGCGCTAGCGTCGTGGTAGCTCCACAGCGGAACAATGGAATTATCTTGACTGTATGTTATTAAACTGTGGTATTACTAATATCAGATTAGAATATCAGCCATATCACTGCCAACCAAAAATGTATTAATTTGTTTAATTACCATTTCTCAAATTATGAGGGCGGTTCAATAAGTCCTTAGAATAAGATAGAAAAAGACATTTTTTCGGGTAAACTATTGTTTATTTTTCAACATAATCTCCTTTTAGCTCTATACACTTCATTAGGCGTTTCTCTAACATGGATAAGCCATTTAAAAAGTAGGATTTTGGCAATTCCTCAAAATAGGCATCCGTTTGGGCAATCACTTCTTCGTTTGACATAAAACTTTGTCCACCGAGCCATTTTTTCAAGTTTGGAAATAAGAAAAAGTCACTGGGGGCTAAATCTGGTGAATAAGGTGGATGTGGTAACAACTCATACTTTAATTCCATTATTTTTTCCATGGCAACTGCGCAGGTGTGTACACGTGCATTGTCTTGATGCAGAAGAACTTTTTTCTTTTTCAAGTGCGGACGTTTTGTCTTGATTTCTTCATTAAGTCGGTCCAATAACGATGCATAATATTCTCCAGTTATCGTTTTTCCCTTTTCCAAATAATCAATGCAGATTACTCCTTGTGCATCCCAAAAAACTGTGGCCATAACTTTGCCGGCGGATTTCACTGTCTTTGCCTTCTTTGGAGCCCGTTCGTCATCAAAAACCCACTGTTTCGACTGTTCCTTTGACTCTGGAGTGTAGTGGTGGATCCATGTTTCATCTACAGTTATGTATCGACGCAGAAACTCACCATGATTGCGACGTAATACTGTCAAGACAGCCTTAGAATCAACCACACGAATGCGTTTATTCTCCTCTGTGAGCAAGCGCGGCACCCATCTTGCAGAGAGTTTTTTCACATTTAATTTTTCATGCAAAATTGTGAACACTGTGCCTTGTGATATGCCTGTAGCTTCAACTATTTCACGCACTTTGATTCGCCGATCACTCAAAACCATATCGTGGATTTTGTCAACCATTTCTGGGGTTGTCACTTCCACTGGGCGCCCTGAACGATGTTCATCTTTTGTGGATGTACGGCTACGTTTAAACTCGTTTACCCAGTTATAAACAGTTGCCAACACAGGAGCAGATGTACCATGAACAGCATCCAACTCAACTCTGATTTCCTTCGGTGTTAAGCCTTTCAAATGAAAGTCTTAATCACAGCATGGATCACAGCACGAATCACAGCAATCATCACTTGTGTCCATCACAGCACGAAACTCACTTGTGTCCATCATTCTAAATAAACAAACCTTTCCTGATTCAATCAACGACAACAATGAAATCAGCTGATGAAATCAACTGAAACTTTTACAGTTGTCAAGCAACAGATGATAGTAAATAAAAATAAAACAATATTGATACTTTTTGCGACTTATCTTGTATTTTCTAAGGACTTATTGAACCGCCCTCGTATTCTTAGTTTACTGACAGTTATAGTTAAACCTACAACAAGGTTATTTGAAATTGCATATTCTAAATACTTACAGAGGAACAGTTAACAGGCTGTGCACACAAACGTGTCAACTTGGCTATTTGTATTCACTGTACATTGGTTATACAACTCTCCATGAAGTGACACCACAGGACATGCTTGGCCTGGTTTCACCTCTGCCTAGACTTGCACTTTTACCTTCTTCAAAATATGTTAGGATGTACAAATATAAATCTTGAACTATGTACGTGAATCAGTCCTCAAGAAATTTCACAGGTTAGGGAGGGGTGGAAAAATAACACAAATGTAAAATATTATATTGGCTCCACCCCAATGTTTTTAAAAGATACAATGCTTTTTATCATTACATTTATAAATAATACGTAAAACAGCTGCTTATATTTATACAAGGTTGGGTAAAAGTCTGGAATATATTTATTACTTTCAAAACCATTAAAGAAATGTAATGCAACTTTGCAGTTATGTTCATGTCCCTATACCAAACATTCAGACATATTTGACTTCTTTTTTGCATGGCCCATAAAGGAAGTCTTAAAAATGTTAAATGTGAGCCTACCTCGAGTTTTAAAGGTATTTGTTTGTAAAACACAAGAGTGCAAACCTGAGGTCAAAAGGATGACCCAGTCAGAAAATAAAACCACTCAAAGAATTTAATGTCAGGGCAGGGCAAAAGTCTGGATTGTATTTATAAATGTTTAAACTATTAAAAGAAAAATAATGAAATTTTGTAGTTGTGTACGTGTCTCTATACCAAACTTACGGACATCATATTTTACGGTTTTTTTTTTTTTTTTTTTTTTTTTTTTTTTGCTTATCCAATGAATGGCCCATGAAGGAAGTATTAACAATTGTAAATGTAAGCCTACCTCGAGTTATATCTCATTTTAAAGGTCTTTGTTTGTACAATACAAACGTTTAAATCTGAGAATAAATTTATGATCCTTTAACAAAATACAGCGGTTCAAAGAATTTAATGTCATGTTATTAATTCTTCTCAGTTATACGGCTATTTATGTAATAGTTTCCGTTCCTTGTTGCTGACTATGTTGTTGATTGTTAACAATCGTAACAAACGACTGCGTTATAAAAATAGCTATGCTATTTAACTAAGATAAAAAATAAGAAAGGATGGGGACTTTTTCCCAACCCTGACATTAAATTGAGTGGTTGTATTTTCTGACTGAGTCATCCTTTTGACCTCAGGTTTGCACTCTTGTGTTTTACAAACAAACACCTTTAAAATGAGGTATAGCTCGAGGTAGGCTTACATTTAAAATTTTTAAGACTTCTTTAATGGGCCATCGCCTGGCTATGCAAAAAAGAAGTAAAATATGTCTAAATGTTTGGTATAGGGACATGTACATAACTGTAAAGTTTCAATACATTTCTTTCAATGGTTTTGAAATTAATAAATATATTTCAGACTTTTTCCCAACCCTGTATAATTCATTGCGGTACCGTCATTTTTCGTGATTAATGATAAGAAGGATATTTATTTTAACTATTCATTTATTTTTTAAAAATTTTTTTCTGATTTAAAAATTGTGTATTTTTGTGTGGGTTAACCCGTCTGATTTGTTACACATAAAACCAGCTGTCAAAAATATGTCCAATTAACTTTATTAACTTGACATTTCGAGGCAATGCAGGTTTTGTATCATATATACAAAGCCTAAAAGACATTTCTAAATTTGATTAGAAGTTAACCTCTGAAATAGTAATCTCTTAAGAACATAACTAACAATAAATAAATTAAGTATTAAACATAAACAATACTAAATGTGTGCAGTTAATTTTACTAATCTTACAGTACAGTTGACCGATCAATGTCAACATAATCACAGACCAAGGCCAAAGGCCGAGGGTTGTCACGTGAAACGTGCAGGGGTGTTGTCTAGTCTTAGTTAAATCCATTAATTTTATTCATTACTTATTTTTCTGAGAGATTTTTTTTAATTTTCCTCAGATTAAATAATTAACGCCTTGGCCAGGGGGTCTTTGTTTAGGAGTATGCGTTTAATGTAAGTATTTACACAGAAAGCAAACCATTTAATTAGTTTATAGTAATCGTCCATCTCCAGCTTTTTAATAATTCAAACTATCTTGCGGCATTCAAACTCATAGTCAAATATTAGGCGCCAACACTTGTTGCGTATTATGTGGATAAAATTGAATGCAGATAACTGGTGTAGTCTGGTTACTAACAAAACTGAATTATCCTTAGTTAGATCCATTCATAATCATATTAGTCATAATCATTTTTACTGTCATAAGAACAAAATGTCATTGACAAAGTCATAATTGTTGCAGAAGCTGCCACGTCACATTTTTTAGCTTAAGTCATTAACTAAAATAGACTATTATATATATATATATATATATATATATATATATATTATATATATATATTATATATATATATATTTTAATAACATTTATAACAATCAACAGCATTAATATACAAACATCACTGGTAATCACATGCATTTCAATAAAATTATACTACATAATAAAATATAATTTTTTCTACATCAAAAAACTCCTGAAGTGTGTAAAATGGATTTAAAATTACCAATCATAAAACTTATCGCTACAGTCTCTAATTGAATGTTTCTTAATTAATATATTTAACTTATTGTACAATTAATTTAAAGTACACTATAGTTTTGAGATGTTTTTATTAGTCTGTGCTTTCCTACGATTGCTAAATCCCTCCCTCTTGTGTTATATTTGTGTAAATTATTATGAAATTCTAGGTTATGAGGATTCTTTAAAATATAATTGATTAATTCATATATGTACATTACATACTAATCCAGTATTAAGTTAGTGAAGGAATTATAGATTTGAGGGTATGAATGTAGTCTTGTACTAATAATTCTGTTTAATTCATCTCTAAAACATTTAAGTTATAATACAACATAAAATAGTTTCATGTTTCAAATTTTGCTAGTAATTTATTTATTTTAAATGTAACCCCTATAACAAAAATTTTGAGGATATAGAAATCACAAAACATTTCTAAAATAATACTTGGAATTTCAAGTAACGTTCTACGAATTTCAAATGTATAACAAGTTTGTATATTGAACATGTAAGTAAAAGTAAGGGAAGAAATAAGTAGGGTGAAATTGCCCCAAGAAACAGCATGGGACATTCAAAGTCATTTTGGGCGCTGCGACTCCCAATTTCCGCATTGCGCACTGTTGGGAAGACCCTTGTATTTACTCAGGGGCCCTCGTATTTACCGGGAGGGCCACCCTTCCCCAACGACTACTCTTATCAAGTTTTCCCCCAATCACACTGTCTTACGTTTCTCAGAATTTGTTATTCTCTTAGACCTCCCAACCTCTAAATAGCATTGAAAAGCTTTCTGATCAGACGTAATAACTTTTTGAAACAATTTTTAAGCTACACAACTCTAGTTCGTTTCTGGTCCATATTTTTCTTTTTAGGTCAATTACAATAAGATTTAGTGCAGTAAGTAGTTATTTAGGATTAAGTTTTGTCCCCAAAGTCCAACATATTTATAGACCCACTAACTCACATACTCATAACGAGCCCACCCAACGTCCACAGACGTTCATGTCGATCAGATGATTAACGACCGCTCAATGTTTGTCATCAACATGTGAAGGGTGATCTCTGTTTTTTATTTTATTTTTTTTTTTTATTTATTTTTTTTTTTTCAAGTAAATTTATGGGCAATATGATTGGATTCCACCGATACAGCCAGAGACTGCTGTTCTTGGTAAATATACACTTAACAAAAGCAATATATAAAGTCCACATGCCAAGTTCGGATTCTACGATGAAATGTAGGTTTCTCAGTTGTTCACACTACCAAGTTATTTAAAATGGACTGTTTTACACTATTGATTTATTTTAATTACATTACAATCTTAATTAATTTGGATGAACATAAGACAATATTATTTGTCTATATTCATCCAAAATACGCTCAACTCATACTATTCTCGTCTTGGATGCATAAAAAATTTTATTTATCTTATAATTAGGGTTTATTATAACATAAATCTAATATGAATACTGTACGTGTTTTCCAATCGTATTTTTACAAAAATATATTTTGTATAGTCCATACAATGAAAGTTTCATCTAAAATAAGTAGTTTGGTTCTTAAAGTTTGTATCTTAAAGATGTTGTTCCATTCAATTTTTTTTCTTTTTTTTCTTTATGACATGATGAATTCTGAATCGGGAGAGAAAATGACTGACTTACTCTTATCCAAAAATATTGGCAAATTCTATTTAGAATAAGTACTTATTTATAAATTGATTATCCTCAAAATCACTGACAGGACAGAGGACAGGTTTATGTTTTACAATTTGTTATCCATTGTAAAACGTACATAAACCTTTTTGTTTTCTCTGTTCTTTTGAGTACTGGTGGAGAGATACTGTACATAGAGAGGCAAGAAGAGGGACAGTGAGGGAGACCTCTGTCGCTACCTGTGAAAACCAAACATGAGCATGACAATTTCACCAAACAGAAAACTGTCTTCACGTGTCCTGTAAAAATGGTTAGTCTTCTTGTTTCCATAGTCGATGACGACACTTAAATGAAATACGTTTATTGCTTCAAGTGTTTCATTGAAAAAATAAAATATACATACAAAACAATTTTACAATAGTTTAAAAAAATAAATAAATAAACAATATATACATTATAAAACTAAAGGAAAGTATCCTCCATGGGCATGACGCCTGTTCGTACACCAAAGAAATGTCCAATCAGCATGTTTTTATAACTTTGATTGAATTATACATTTAAGAGTCTGCAGACCCTATCAGGCATGTTGGTTTTAATCCCATAAGAACAATGTTATTTGCGAATCCATATTTTTCGTTATTTATTGACCAAAAGTTGTGTATGAGGTGTCATTTTAAACCTTAGCATATTGCGCATTGGATGTGCTTTTGATATTTTGAATGCTTGCGCCTAGTTTTGGAAAGAAAATAGGTGAAAATTAAATCTTCAAACTAAATATTTTTTATAATTTTTCTATAAAACTAATTAGAAACTCACAAAGAGATTCCAATGCATAATTTGATTATTGATAAAATGCAGTTTGTTTGGAAAAATCCACTTACAAATAACTCTATAATCTGGATAAGCGTGATCGTATGTCCGATCCAAAAATAGCATTGTTATTATGGGATTAAAACCATGGCCGACAGCCTCTGCAAACTCTTAATATACAATTAAAACAGAAAGAAAAATGTAGTAATTTTTGAAAAGTAACATTTGAAATATTTAATAATTACGATGTGTTAAAAAAAGATGAGTGATTATAGTGAATGCAATTCAGTTTATGCACTTGATAATTTCAACGAAGTATCAGCATTTTGTACATTATTTCATGCACTGGCACATTGAGTTTTTGCTGAATAAAGTTCTGAGTAATGCCACTGGTTAATAATTAATGAATGAAAGAGGTTCGTTATCTGTTATCAGTGCAGCCCACACTCTACGTATCTGCTACACGACTTCTCGAAACGCTCCGTAAGAATTGATAAACCAATATCATAGTTCAGGGACAAGATTCTCAGAAAATACAATATATTTGCTGAGAAAAATATGTTAGTAGATCTATTAATTTGTAGGTACTTACTTTAATATATTGTATTTTATGTATTGGAATTTAAATTAGATACTACGACTGATTTACTCGTATTTTTTCTATGTATATTACGTAAGTGAGATGTTTCAGAATCTTGCAAAACAAGAATGACGCAAATGATAAATATTTAGTTGCAATTGTTTTTAAATAGAACTCATAATGGCTTTACAACGAATTTGTTCATCACTCCAACAATGCTTGTACATGATAAACGTGCAAAATATGTCTTATAGTATTTTTATCATAACACTTTCATATTATCTTAAGTATGCTACGAATAGTTCACTTCTTTCAATTTTCGTTTCTTCTCTGTATTAAATATTATAAATTAATTTTATTAGTAAATTAAGAAACTTACTAAAGTACTTACAGAATTTTTTGTATAGAGAGAATTCATAAAAATCCCTTCAAGACTTCGGGATATGATTAAAATCAAATCTTTTACTGACAGAACATAACAATGTATAGCAATTGTCAAATTAGTTCTAAACTTTTAACAATCATGCCACATCAAAACCCCATTCGAACATTCAGATCTCCACTCACACCACATTTGTACTGCCAATGTACCCACTCCCAGCGCCGGATGTCAGTCTTCTGATTATGCGGTCACCCAGTCGTGTGCCATGAACTCGTCAACACTGTAAAATGCTTGGGACGCTAAAAAGCGTTTCAAACGAGTTTTTAACGCCATGATTACTTACGTGAAATCTGAGAGAAACGTTCCTATAACCACATGTCCTAAAACGTTCCTATAACCACATGTCCTAAAACGTTCCTATAACCACATGTCCTAAAACGTTCCTATAACCACATGTCCTAAAACGTTCCTATAACCACATGTCCTAAAACGTTCCTATAACCACATGTCCTAAAACGTTCCTATAACCACATGTCCTAAAACGTTCCTATAACCACATGTCCTAAAACGTTCCTATAACCACATGTCCTAAAACGTTCCTATAACCACATGTCCTAAAACGTTCCTATAACCACATGTCCTAAAACGCTTAGTTTTCCGTATGTCCGTCTGAACGCGTTATTTACACAATTTATCCTCATAACCCCTCAAGATATTATCTTCAAACCCTTTACACGTAATAATAAATCCTAATTTACTATAGAGTATCAAGTTCATACTTTGTGCTATTTTCGAATGGCGGTTATTTTTTAGTTTTCAAAGATTAATATCTTAAAAAGAATAAATGTTTCCAATAAACTCAAGATACAAAAAAATTTCAATATTTGATTTTTTATAAGTTGGTACAAAGATTGTTCCAATTACAAGTTGGTACAAAATTACAAAGAAACACTTTTATAAACTAAATTTCGTAACATTAGAAGCCACAACAAATAAAATAAATAAATAAATAAAAACTAATAATAATAATGAAGGGTACTGATCTTAATAATCTTTGAATTTAGGCCTACATTAAGATATCAAATTTAGCAATTTTTATGTATCTTGTAGTTTTTAATTTATACTTTTTAAGATACTAAGTTTTAAAAAATAAAAATAGCCGCCATTTTAAAATGGTACAAAGTATAAATTGATATTCTATAATAAATTAGTTCTTATTATTCCTCATACATGTACGGGGTTTGGAGATAATATCTTGAAGGGATCTTGTGATATGATTAATTATGTAAAATAGACAGGCAGACCAAAAAAATATGCGTTCTAGGACACATGGCTATAGGAACTGTTTTCTGAGTCTCATGTAAGCAATCATATTCCGAAATCTTGATAGTTTTTAAGGACACCATATATAAATGTTTATAATAGTCTAAATAAGTCGATATACAGTGTTATCATAATGCTTCTGGCACAGTTCTTGAATTGATATTGATGTTATTGTCAAAATATTCTTGAATAATACGTGAAGAATTATATTACAGCATTAATAACATTATTCACAAAATGTTACTTAAAATTCTTTCGAATATTTACTTAAATCACAAGTGGATTTGAGTAATGTGTTGTTTGTCTTCTATTACACAGCTGTGTAATAAAATGTTTGATTTCGTACTTTTCATCTTACCTTAGGGAATTAAAAAAACAATATCATGTAGATAGCGCTGAATTAGGTTCATTGTAACCTTCTTTTGTTCTGTTATAATAAATTAAATTCATTTAAAAGTTAGTTGTTTATTCATAAAATGTATTTTACAGAATTCAGTTACATGGACAGAAATAGGACTGAAGTCTGTGGAAGTCAAAGATCAGTGATATATTGGCCAGTTAGCTGATAGCTCACAATTGGCTAGAACAGAACGTTCCTTATATCGAACAGTCACACTCTGTCCGATCGACGACTATCAGAGGTCGATGGACTTGAATATTTCCGGTAGTTTATTAAATATTTCAGACGGTCGTCACTATGGGAAAATGATGATCGTCACGTTTGAATATCGTTATCGAGAAAAATATTAGAAATTCAA
The DNA here is from genome assembly GCA_035578905.1 of Stictocephala bisonia. Taxonomy (NCBI): domain Eukaryota; kingdom Metazoa; phylum Arthropoda; class Insecta; order Hemiptera; family Membracidae; genus Stictocephala; species Stictocephala bisonia. The sequence continues at coordinate 39,146 of JAQJVL010003524.1, read as the reverse complement.
ATCCAAATGAAGTATTTCTTAAAGACCTTACATACTTTACGAGGGTTGAGTACATACTTTATTATCCAGTAGTTATTTCTAAGATGTATGTAATCTAGTTGCTGTCTTTTATGTAAATAATAATAAGTTACCTAACTTATTATTAGGACATCCGATGTAATTTCCAATGTAACTTCCTACTTCCTCTTATGTATATAATATTATTTACATATTCAGTATCTACTGTATATTTACAACTTTATGTTTTTAGTCTGATGCATTTGTCCATTTCACACCTGCATACAATGAGAAGAACTAATTAATAGGAATAATTAAAGCATTAAATTAATGGAAGTTATAGTTTTATTGACTGTATGATTTTAATTATAAATTTCCCTATTATTGGTCTATAATATTATTTGATCGAAAATACTGAATCGTATATATTCCACTTCTCAATTTCTCAAGGTGCGTGCGTAACCAGGACTCGGCAGGGTCTTATGACATTTGCATGTAACCAATACAAAATTAGGTAAGGTGTTGTGCAATAAAAATATGTTTGGGCTAAAAAAAGAAATATGACATTTTTTCAACAACTTTCGTAGGGGAAGTTTTTTTTGACCAATAAATAAGAATGTTTCACGCTTACTAACTTTTTCATGTTCAAACTGAAAAAGATTTAAATCGTTGTGGTTACTTTTTGCTTCTAAATAAATCAAAGAGTATTTAATTTTATTATGATGGATACCGTTTGATTCCCCACAATTTCCTCTTTAATTTGGTGTAGTATTAATGTACGTATTTAACATGTGATAGTTTTAAATATATGATTACTGAGCGAGGGTCGGTCTACATGCACTCGGCAGGATTGTGGATAAAGCGATCTGTCAACCACATGACGTCACTATCCTATTCTATTGATGCTATCGGCTCTGGGTTCCCTTAATAAAAAAAATGGCTGATATCCAGTTGCACCGGCGGTCAAAGGAATTTCCACGGGTCAAAACATTCCTCCGTCCGAAAAGTGTCCAGATGCACCGGTGGTCAAAATCTACCCACCTCACTTATCCCCGCTGCAAATTCCTTCGACCGCCGGAGCCGGTGCAATTGGAAGGCCCCTTCCTTCCCCACCCCACTACATTTCTTCAAACATAGTTTATAAGTGTTTAACAATTTCGCAATGGAATATTCTATCAAACACTTGCCGATGTTTCGTGGCACATACTAATGGTAGACCATAGCAGGTTCTAACTAATAAATATGGTAACTATGTATTTAATGTTTAATTTTGTGTTTATCCGTGGCAACACTAACATCTAACCTAACCTAACCTAACCTAACCTAACCTAACCTAACCTAACCTAACCTAACCTAACCTAACCTAACCTAACCGACTCATGACTCATGTCATAACAAAGGGTGTGGAATTTGGCACGGTCAGCTTGGGGTTACTGTACTAGGAATCCGGCCTGGTTGGACTTTCCCGGCTCATGTCATAAACAAGGGCCTCTGGTGCAATTGGAACACCCCCCAAAAGGGGCTCCGGTGCATCTGGACACATCAGTTTGGGGCCGATCCCTGACCCCGGTGCAATTGGAAATCTCCCAAAAAAAATAAATAAATAAAATTAAAAAAAACGGTGTACCGTATCTCTTGCTATAGTGATTAATTATGTAAAAAACGCATTTAGACAGACAGACCAAAAAAATGCCACCACACTTACAACACTAGTGCCAACTAAATTTACGGCTAGAATTGCCTATCTTTCAGCACTGGTGACATAATGTTAAAAAGAAAATAAATGGTTCCAAAGAATTGGCACAAACTTTTCCCCATATTAAACACTAAACAATTCAAAACTTTGGAAATCACCAGTTTGATTCCCAAATAGTTTTTTTTGCCATAACTCAAAAACTAGTCAGGTTAGAGACATGTGGTTTTTACTCAAATATTTTAAATTGTAATTCATATCTCTCGTGAACATTTAATCAAAATCGTTAGAGTAGTTTTTGAGAACATTCCATTTTTGTATGTTTTTTGCCCATAAAAATATAAAAAAAACTAAAATTAAAAAAAAGTGGAAAATAGTCCGGAGATATTGGCTAAATACATCTACATACCAAATTTCATAAATATTTGATCCATCCGTTTAGTCTCCAGCGAACTGCACATACACACGGACAGACATCAAAATCTTTTTTCGAAATAACTAATTTTTTTGTTCAGGGGACCCTAAAATAGACCAACTTTTAAAATACAAATTTTTTTACGATCACAATACTTTCTCTATTCTAACGCACATGGCAGAAAGTAAAATTACACTTCAATATTTTGTCAGAGTTTGTGCGAACCAAACATTGTTTGTATGTGTTAGATTTGTACTGAGCTCAAAACATCAGTTGCCAGAGTTGTACTGTTTACCTATCTCTTACAATACAAATCACTGCGGCATTTTTTGTGTTCTTTTCTTTCCACCAGTGTCATTTTATTAACATTATACGCACATATAAACTTTATATATTTTTTTAAATGTTCACTCTAACATTTTATGATATGATTTTGGATGGTTAATATTCTGAAAGACTTCACATCTGTGGCTACGTAGGACCACATATCGTTTACTTTTCACTTGAACACTTAAAAGTGTTCCATAGTTTTTGGAGTGGGGGGAGCAGAGTGATCTGCTATCTTGGAACTGTTCTTCATAAGAACAATATCGAGTGGATACACGGATATTTTAAGTAGATTGTTCGATACAAATATGTTTTATAAGTAATTTTATATAAATTATGATAGTTCATGTTGAATGTTTATATTTGGTTATTTTAATATTAGTAATATTCATTCTAAAATATATGAGTCAGCACTAGTGGCGCAGTGCTATAATCCAGCTACTTAGTGACAAACTGTTGGGGAGATTGTAGACGATAGGTTCATTGCCGGACGTGGACATTACTGGATTAGTCTGGGGTGTCCATGTAGGGTGGTAGTCAAGGTTCAGTTGTTGTGTAGGGAAGAAAACTGAGTGTCAGGCTTGTAAGTTAGCTGAAATCAGACCAACTATACGTGGTCCAGATTCCATGTTAAGATATACACCCCTTATATGAACTGGTTATTAATAAATAGCTCTTTGTGAGGAACAGTTGACCTCAGTTAGTAAAAATGACTACACTCATTCATCTTTAAAGCTACATTTCACCATTGATTTAAAAAGTGAGGATTTATCTGGTTATATCATAAATAGCAGCTGAATCAGATAATGCAAAAGCATCATTCCATTAAACCATTCAATCTTCTTGCCAAAAACTTGAATAATAGGCTACCTCACTCTCTACGTTACAATGTTCTTTTTCAACAGTTTCCAGCTTCAAAAACCAAACCCAGATTTAGTGTTATTACAGTACAATAGACAAAAACTGAGGATCTTTGGTAGTGACTGAGTGTGCCCTTTCGCGTAAAAACAAACTGTACCATTTCTGATTTTAGCACATCTAGGGCAAATTGACCAACCGACAACCTATATCACTCAGGAATGTGGTTCATTTTGTCCGTTCACGAAAGGACAACCTGTCCCAGCTTGCAATTTTACACGCTGATAACAAAGTGTCACAACTACAATCTCTCCCAGCTAAACTGGCTTAGTTTGCCCTTGGGACACTTTGTCGCGTCCCCCCCCTCATATCTGCCTACATCTCTAGGATTGGTTTTTTTTCAAAGAATAACGCATAGTACAAATTGTTCTAATTTGACAAATTAGTTGAAATAAAAACACAAGTAAATTGAAAACTCCAATAATCAACATTCAGCTTTTATGCATTCGTATACACTTGGAACCGTTAGGATCGGCTAATAAGCAAATGTTACCAGTAACCTCGTCTTTCTTGTGTCATGGTCAGTGTATCCACTGGTCATATTCCGGCTGCCAGTGACCTCGTCTATCTTGTATTGTGACCAGTGTGTCCACTGATCATGTTCCGGCTGCAGTAACCTTGTCTATCTTGTATTGTGACCAGTGAATCCAGTGTGTCCATGTTCCGGCTGCCAGTGACCTCGTCTATCTTGTATTGTTTTGTCTGCAGTCGGCACTCGGTACCTAACCAGTTATTGACGTCGATTCCATTTCACGGTCCCTGAATAGAAGTCATAACACGCGCGGGGCGTGCTGCGACCTGGCGTCAAATGGACGAACTACGCACGTCCCCGCAGTTACGGCGATCCGCCTGTTAGCTCTGTAATGGTGGTCAATATCTGGATAAGGCGGAAATGCGTAACTCTTGACTTACAACTTGTTTAGAAAAAAGAGGGGTTTGTCGAAATAGTTCCACTTCTAAGCGGCCGAAACTGCTTAGTCACGCAAGCTTCTTTCCCAAAATTCATCAATTTTAAACAAGTCAAGGTTCTTCTTCGACCATGTCATAGACCTGCAACTTGACAGCGATTTTTCTTAGCGATTCTTCTTGCACTGCGTTTACTCACTGTCTCTGTCTCTCTCGCACTACCTTTACTCACTATATAAGTCTCTCTCGCACTGCCTTTACTCACTGTGTCTGTCTCTCTTGCAATACCTTTACTCACTATCTCTGTCTCTCTCGTACTGCCTTTACTCACTATCTCTGTCTCCCTTGCACTGCCTTTATTTACTGTCTGTCTTTCACGCACTACCTTTACTCACTATATATGTCTCTCTCGCACTACCTTCACTCACTATATAAGTCTCTCTTCCACTGCCTTTACTCACTGTGTCTGTCTCTCTTTCAATACCTTTACTCACTATCTCTGTCTCTCTCGCACTACCTTTACTCACTATCTCTGTCTCTCTCACACTGCCTTTACTCACTGTGTCTGTCTCTCTTGCAATACCTCTACTCACTATCTCTGTCTCTCTCGTACTGCCTTTACTCACTCCTCTATATCTCTCTCGCACTGCCTTTACTCATTGTCTCTGTCTTCTCGCACTACCTTTACACACTATACATGTCTCTCTCGCACTACCTTTCCTCACTATCTCTGTCTCTCTCGTACTACCTTTACTCACTATCTGTTCCCTCGCACTGCCTTTACTCACTGTCTCTGTCTTTCTCACAATACCTTTACTCACTATATATGTCTCTCTCGAGCTGCCTTTACTCACTATCTCTGTCTCTCTCGCACTGCCTTTACTCTGTATCTCTCGTTCTGACTTTACTCACTATCTCTGTTTCCATTTAAATCCATCCAAATTCCACCAAGGCTGGAATAAAGTCACTATCTCTGTCACTGCCTCTCCTGAAAACAGACCACTCTCTTGACAACTTATTAAACGCGAAGAAAATAGAATTACTTTTCAGCTTAAGGTCTGTTCTTATTATAGTGATCTGTATTTATTGTCCTTAGCCATACAAACGCCGCTCTTACACAAATATACAACTTAAATAGTGTTCCCAACCATTAAAACGATTTATAGGAAAAGTAGTAGATTAGTGAAGTCGTGTTAAGAAGTTTAAAATGCAGACAGTAACAATGTTTGCAGTCAAATAAAACACATATTTCAATAATTTAACTTTGTCGCCTTACTTTTTTTTTTTTGGGGGGGGGGAGGCACTTGCTCCGTGGAAAACGTCAAAATCTCGGGTTTCTCTTTCAATTATTCGGTCCGTAATAATGATACCGCCGTATTAACTTGAAGTGCCATTTGATAGGTGATGAACTGTTTTAGTGGACTTTAAGTTGATTTTTGCAAAAATTGACAAAAATAAACTTATGATCTGCTAGAACAAGTCTTCGCTTATAAGATGACATTTAAAGTATTACACTATGATAATTATTACGGACCAAATTTTTAAATAAAAACCCATGTTTTTAATAGTTCTTGTGATGCGAATTGGCCCTCTTAAGATAAATGTAAACATTGTATATGTATGTCATCTGAATACGGTTTAACTGAGATCAGTTTCACTGAGATCGGTTTATCTGAGAAAGGGCCATTTAATAGCCTATTGTTGAGATGAACGAAGAGCCTGTAGTGTTTAGTGACCAGTGGTGTGTCTTTTGGTGCGTTAGGCCTAGTCTTTACAAGATTGAGCCTAAGTTCTCATTCGAATTGTAGGGCCACATTCAACCCAATCAAACCATATTGTATAGATCGTTCAGTCAATGATAACTACTGAGCGTGCAGCCAGTCAATGAGAATTGATGATTTTAGAAGTAGTTGTCTCAAATAATATAGAGAAATAAAGAAATCAAAATCAAAGACTAATCTTGAATCGGAGTAGGTGGATATCCCTTCATGAATCCTCTATCATATATTGAGTAGGAAGGAAGAAGGGGGTAGACAGAAATGTACGTGTTCGTGAAATATTAAATGTATAAATAAACTTTACATAAACATGTTTATTATGAGACCCATCCCCCCACCAAAACTGGAAGTCGTGCCACTGGGGGATGGCTCAAAACCAGACAGGCGATAGGATCACGGGTGGCAGTCGGAGGGTCAAATCACAACTCAGCAGCTGAGCGAAAAAACTATTTATTTCAAAAAAGGATGAATTAAAAATTAAAAAAAAACACAAAGTACACAAAATAAACACGAATAACAAACTATACAAAAAAAGCTACAAAAACAAAAAAAATACATAATAGATGTGCCTATCTGCAGATTTACTAGAAAGACAAAACTACAACAACTTTAAAAGAAATTTACAATGAAAATTTTGAATAACACAAATTACCGGCAATTTAGCCCATATCCCATGATTCCACCGAGGCCAAGGAGTCAGCCGGAATCCCTGGGCAGCTCCGAATAGGAAGTTAAGTAAAAGTACAATAATCCCCTTTTGGTGAATATTTAAAATTAAAAAAATAGAAATGAAATATAGCATGGTACCGTTCTTTCAAAAATTCGCATCAATAATACAACCAACAAAATAAATAACACCAACAAACTTAACCACTAGGCCTAACCATAAGAATAACTGATACCATGATTTAAACAGCAGGGGCCTAACAAATATAAAATATAACAATAAAATAAACTAAATAAAGATTAACAATAACAATGAAGGTAATAACAATTTTTTGTTTTTATACATTTAACAATCTGTTTAGGCCTATAAAACTTGGGTTGGCTGCGTCCAAATAAAAACACTGTTAAGTTTTTTTTTTTTTAGGGCTAGAGATTTTTTTTAATTTATTTTTTACATAATCACCCACCCCCAGCTCAGCCGCTGGGAACAAAAATGGAACGCACTGACCTGAGGACTGAAGAACCCCACCCAAAGATCTAGAGAGGGCAGCGGGGGCGAAACTTGGCTCTGTCACATGGTCCCCAGGCCAGGCTAGCTGTAGAGATGGCAGGACTTCGTCCAGATGGCAGGTTTAGGGATCAACGTCCCACTCAAGGACCCTGGATTGCACAGCCAAACAACAGCACATTAGTTCAGAGTACAGCCAAAACAAAATAATAACATAGCTTCGCTCAGTTGAATTTTGCAAACTGAAGAGGTAGCATCCATATCTCCCAGAGAATCCTGAGGATTGTTCGTTGCTGCTCTACCTTGTAGCTTATTGTTAACATTTCGTTTCGGAGGTCTTTAGTCCCTTTGTGGAACTCGGCTGCGACCTCGTGGGGGAGCTCGGCCTACGACCTCGCCAAGACGCTCTGCAACAGGCCTCGCGGGGGAAAAGTTCGGCCTTTGGCCTCACCAAAGCACTCCGCTACAGCCCCATTTGTGGATCTCGCTCGGCATGTCACATCGTGGGGAATATCGGCGTAAGGCCTCGCCAGGATTCTTAAGCAGTATGAAAATGAATTTGGGTTTTTGGGGCAGTGGACCCCATAAACATAGTGTTATCTAAAATCTGATGGAATATTAGTAATTAAGAGAAGAATTCCTTTAATTTGATACCTCCCTTAAATTTATTAGTTTAACTTAACCAATGTTGGGTTTTGACTATATTTTTTATTCGGGAGGGAGGCAGAGCCCTTAAATGTTGTCTCTTGTGAAATGTGGTGGTATAATGTAATTTAGGAGATAAATACTTTCAGCTAGAAGTCGAAATGGTTCCATATTGTGTTTTCTGCTAGATGTTCATAATACTGGACGTCTAGGAGCCTTTGGGATAGAAATTAGAATTTTCCCAGGATTGAAACCGGTGCCAATCGATTTCTCGTGGTCGAAAACATTCCCAAATAATTAAAATTCTTTGGAGCCAAACAAATGTCGTCCAGACGCTGCTTGTTTAAAAGATATAAGATAGTAAAAAGATTATTTAATGGTTACTTATGAAAATAAATACAAATAGGATATAAACACATTGATTAATAAGGAGTGAAAAAAACAGTGATAGTGAAAAAATCAATCTGACAAGTTATGTAAACTGGTAATTATAAACAAACAAATGTTCAAAAAATCAATAAAATATTACAGTAAATAGTTTCACCACATATGGACAAGTAAGTAAACAAAACACACATGATCTCCTAAACAATAAAAAAAAACAATTGGGTGTGCGTCGGACCACACGGTGGAAGTTATACTTCTTTGGCCATTCTCATACACCCACTCACGCACACAAACAGACAGGATATATAAATGAAATATAAGACATTTTTCAATATTATTCAATATATTTATCTTCAATATATTATAAGTGACTTCATTATTATATTATACACCTATATTATCATTATCAGTAATTTCTTCGATTAAATTTCTTCGATTAACAATCGATTAATCGATAGTTCTTAAAATTTTGTTCTTACTTTTCAGCGTGACGCGGTTTCTCGACCAACATCCCATCCCAAAGTGTCTAACGGGCGCAAAGAAGTATAACTTCAAAAATTGTTAAATCATTCCTACATGGAGCGTCTAGGAGGGGGTAGAAATCAGAATTTTCCCAGGGTTGAAACCGGTTCCAATCGATTTCTCATGGTCGGAAACCATAATTACAAGATAAAATTTAAAATCCTTGGAGTAAACCAAATTTCGTTTTGACGTAGCTTGTTTTAGATAGTAAAATATCAATTCAAATTTCTAATGTTTATATAACATATATGATTGATTACGTTTACTAATTTTAGGTTAGTTAGTTTTTATAGTTTCATATTTGTCTTGCGATTAGGCCTAGTGCAATTTTGTCCTAGATTGTCATGGAAGATACTTTGAAATATACTTGGCCATCCATATCCACCAAACTAACCTGAAAATATTCATTTTTCCACAATCAGTTGTTCACTTTATAAATTATTTGGGCGGAAGGCACGTAGCACACAACTGCCTTGCTTCAACCAGCACTTCCGCTTGAAGCACCATTCGTAAAATGTACATCACTTTATGTACACACGCAATAGAGTATTTCATGATAATTAATTACTAAAAAAAATACACATTAAATACGAGTCAAACGCTATAAAAACTATCCGTCTAGACTCTAGACTGACCGAGGGTCAGCTGATCATGAATAAAAACACAAAGAGGTTCAGTACAGTTTTTTCCAGAGGTGTACATCATATTTCCATTCGTGCACAATTCAGTTTCTATAATATGTTTTTGTTTTCCGTAGTAAATAAATATAATAAAATAATAATAAAAAAAAGCTATTAATGCTAAATTTAACCTTCAAAATATTTGGTTATGGTGATTATTGGATACAATGTAGATAAATAATTGATCAGGATAATATTTCCTGTGTAAAATGAATTCTCACGAAATTTGTTTCAAAAAAGATATAATAAAGCGCCTTCAATTTTATGATACATTATGTATACCATCACTACATTGAGATATTCATATTATTGCATTGCACTAAATGAAGGCGTCAATTTCTTTTCAGAATTAAAGTCGTAGTTTTATGACAGAGTTTTGATGTGTAAATTAAGATTACATGTCAAAACGTAATTGATTAAACCGGATTAAATTAGTTTACATAATCGTCAACTACTGATTAAGTGATTAAATCACTAAAGGTCAGGCAGTTCACCCTTCACCTTGTCTTCTTCTTCTCTCTATAGGAAGCTTGTGTATAATATTATTAGCATAAAAATTTTATAAAGACATTTCTTTTGAATGTAGGGTATATTACAAACTATAGAGAAAAGTTATAATATATGTTGAAAAATATTTACTATTGTTTATTAACATTATTTATTATAATCGTGTAAATTCAAATCTTTGTTAGATTATTACAGTAATTAATTAAAAATATATATATATTTATACAGTACATATATAATGTATATTTAATAAATATAAACATATATATATATATATGTACAGGGTGTCTTTTTTTTAAATAGGCCACCACTGTGATCTCGGAAACCATAAAACTGACAAGAAACTTTAAATGGGGAACCTTAACTTGTTTTTGGAGGCAATTAAAAACATATATTTCAAATTTTGAAAAACGGCCGCCATTTTTTGGCGGCCGTTTTTGAATTGGAAAACGGCGGTAAACTTTGGTTTTCCTTATGGAATACCCTATATTTTACGATAATTGGATAAAAATAATAGTTCCAAGACTTTGTTATTCTCTGCAGTTTTCGATATTTTGCTTAATAACGTAGATATGAGAACTCAAAATGTTCAGATTCCTTATGGAGCTTTTCATTGAGATAACAATTTTTTTTAATGAAAAAATGTTCTAATCTGCAAACATTACAACAAACATTTGGAAAGTGTATGCCAAGCTAATATTTTTATGATTTGAGAGAAAAGTGTATTATAGAACACAGAAATTTAATTAAATATGTTACTATTTCGCCACAAATTAATTTATATTGGCAGCACTGTCTCAACTTATCATCTATGTGTCTCAACTTATAATACAACTGTCGATCTGATAATGGTACAACTTAAACAGATGATAATGGTAATAGTTTTGCCAACATCAACTTATTTCTGACAAAATAGTAACATATTTATTTAAAATTCGATGTATTCTAATTTAATACACTATTCAGTCAAATCATGAAAAAAGAATAGCTAGGAATACATTTTATATAGCTAGAAAATATTTGTTGTAATGTTTGCAGATCAGATCATTTTTTTAATGTAAATTTAAAAATCTTTGTTATCACCATGGTAAGATGCATTAGGAATCTGATGAACATTGTGAGCTCTCATATCTACGTTGTTAAGCAAAATATTTAAAAACTTCCAAGAATAAAAAGTCTTGAAATTACTATCTTTATCTAAAATTATCATAAAATATATGGTGCTCTATTAGAAAAAAAACATGGTTAACCGCCAAAAAGGAATTTTTCAAATTTTTCAAAATTTAAAATATGTGTTTTTAATTGTCTCCAAAAACAATGTACGGTTCCCCATTTAAAGTTTTTAGTCAGACTTATGGTTCCAAGATCACAATCGTGGCCCATTAAAAAAAATACACCCTGTATATATATATATATATACATACATATATATATATATATATATATATATATATATTACATTTAGTAAACAGTTTTGTACTAATTTTCGTGTAGGTCATTCCAAAATCATAGAACACTTTCAATTTGTTAATACAACTTTTCTACTTTAGTGACTCTTCATAAAGTCTACAATAAATGCTTACATTTTCTTCCAAGTTAAAACTATTTTATGCAGCATATTTTTTACTATTAATGTGTGCAAGATGAGTTCTTACAAAATAACGCCATTTTTATTTTTTTTTTATATTTTTTCTTCCTTGTAATAATAATTATTTCTCTGTGTATTAGATCGATTTGTTCGTCTATCCTTTTATCACTTTATTTCTATTAGTTTTGATATCATCCATTCTTCAACTTGCCCCCCCCCCCACCAATAATTCGTCTATATCCGTTTCTGAATAGCACTCTTTTCTTATTAAATGTCTTAGTCCAAACAGTAAATGATACACCAGACAAAATACCTCCGCTAATTTATCGATTCGGCTAATATTCGTTCACGCCCAATTTATCGTATTGTTTGACATTTAGAACACATGTTATGTGTCATATAAAAGTACTTTAACAAATATCGTTCGTCAAAGAGTAAGACATTCGTCTTCAACAGCCTGGGACGTCAGTTGATTGACGTCTGCCACAATTGACGTTGACATGTCGGCCACGTCTTGTACGTGATTTCCCCGACCACGCGGCACGTGGCGTGCTTAGACAATCTGCGCACACGTGCACGCATGTTGAGACTTTCGGAGAACCAATCGTCACCCGGGAAGGAAGTCATCATACAGACTCCCTGTCACTGACGAGTACTTTTTGGGTTTCGAAATATATAAGTTCGTAGTATAATACTAAAAATATGTTTAAAAAATATAAAAAATACTAAACAAAAAAGCTTAAAGACAAACAATTATGAAAAACCACTCCAGAGACCATGCAGTATGAAATTAAATTAAAACTACCTGATAATATTTTAATAAAATGAATAAAAGAACCTAACGGAAATGGTATAAGAATTATTTTTTCTCCACATAACACACCATAAAAATACCCTAACAAAAGTCACCAAGGTAAGGATATAAGTTCAACTCAGCATAAATAGTCATTCTTCCTCCTTTCCAGTAAGCTAGTCTGACCTTTCTAAAAAAAATAGTAACTTGAATATATTTATTATTTAAAGTTATTTGAGGAATAATCAACTATTTCTAACTTACAAAGCAACATAAACATAAATCGAAAGTATAATGGGAAACTCTAGGCAAGAAAAACTGCCTGATTAGAGGTTCTTTCACTTAACCAAAACATTACCATCAGCGAACAAGGAAAAAGGCTTATATTCGAATTTGAAAAATGTATTCACATAGCATAACAATGAAATGGAACAAAACTATTTCTTTATTTTACATATTATTTTACTCCTACATTTCAAATAATAAACTAAAATTTTAAATATTTATCAACCAACTTTTTAATTGCTTTAAAAGAGGTACCCTTCTTACAATAACACACTTTATCAAAATTGAAAGAAATACAATAAAAAACTAACACTTCGGTTACTCTTTAATTTATTAACACCTGCAAAAAACTAATAACTTTTTACAACACATCGTTGATAAATGAACAAATTAAACATGAATACAGTTGTAATGCAAAGGTGCATCATGCATTTCTTAAAGAGTAATTAAATCAGAATCTCCACCAATACTATAATTAACGACCAGAGAAATCCAAAACAAACTTGATTTCCATAATGTAAGGGCCACCGGACTTGAATGCATCTGCTGCAGTTGGAGAAGCATGTTTGTAAATCTACCATCAGAGTGGGTTGAAAGGACAAAATATCAACATCCCTTGATGAAAAGGTTGTAAAACTCATTTCTGCGTTTTACAAGAGGTCCGAATGAATGAGAACGAGAAGTGGAATCGATGATTCGCAGCTATTGAGTCGAAACGATCGACTCACAACGGAATTTGTTACGCGGTCTAGTAGAAGTTTGAGTATGTTTTGTTCTCTTACGAATGGAAAATTTAAATACATCTCCACTTACAGATTCGTTCTTGTATCGAGTCCATTAAAGTTAAAAACAATTGTAACGAATCTAAATCGAACAGAATAGCCAACTTGGCATGAGGAAATGTCAATTATAAAATATAATTTATTACTTTATCGTCTCACTGGAATGTATCGATGTAGTTAAGTGCTCAATTGTTAATGCTCAGGTCTTTACAGGGTGAGTGTTATGTCCTGGCACACCTGGATATAATTTTAACGGGTTGAAACCTTGACCATACCTATTATGTATTTTTAAAATGTTTCAAGTTGTTAACATTGGTAAAGGGGGGCAATTACAAATTTTCAAATGTAAACCCCTCATTTTAAAGGTAATAACAAAATTAATCAAATGATGCAAACTATAGATCTCTATGTTTAATTTAAAACATTACACCCTTGTTTAGAAAAGGGGGCGAAATGTTAAAACAGTTCGAAAATAAAAAAAAGATGTGTTATAATAGATAGGGCCAAGGTTTCACATTGATATCCCAGGCCGTTTAAATAATATCCAGGTGTGCCAGGACATAAACTCACCCTGTATATTTATTTGGTTGGCCTGTAACATGTTAAGCTGTACCACAAATTTATAAGAGGCTGGTATTCAAACAAGTGCTAATCATTGTTCAACATCAGGGCGAATTTCATTGAGTATTGTATCTGTTTTGATAAACAACAAAAGGTTAGAACTAAGTACAATCAAGAAGTCGTTGTATTGCTGTTTTCCAGTGAGCCTCTCTTTAATGTTTTGCCGTAGCTATTGGGCTATTAACAAATAGCTTTTTCTGAGTAACAGTCAACCTTAGTTAGTAACAATGACTACATTCGTTCATCTACACTCATTGCTCCTCATATTCGCCCATATCTTGATGGTCGGCGGCTTAACAAGGAAAACGTTTCATTATTTTTCTATCCTCCTGGCCACACATTGTAATTTTTGGTTTAAAAAAGAAAAGAGTAAAGAAAAACAAAAACAAGAAGAATGTAAAAATTAAAACTGTGTAGTGCTTCCATGATATTATTTTGGATTTGTGTGATTGGGGTGGGACTGTTGTTTTGTAGGGACTTATGTTTAAGGGAGGGTTTTCTGGAAATTATAGGATAAAATAGTGACATTTTATTTTAATTATTTATTAATTTAATTTTTGTTTTTTGGGAGAGAGTTTTTATTTGTTAATGGGGTTCTTGGGGACTTGTCATTAATTGGTTTTCTCATTAGGAGCTGCCCAGTTTCACCCGCTGGATTTGGTGTAATTATTAATGTAAATTTTTTGTTTAATTTTTTTAACTTCCAAATTGGCCTAACCTCGAAATTTACTTTTGTGTTCCCGAGGCCCCGGATAGTCTTATATTGTTTTGTAGTTTTAATTTATTATTTTGTTATCTTGGCTTTTATTTATAGTTATTATTAAGTATTATTTTCTTGTTGCTGTGTTTTCTTGTTTATTCCATGATGTATTTTTGTTATTTATTTATAATTGTTATATATTTGTTAAATCTATTTTGAATTTTGTAAAGTCCTGTTCAAATCTTTGTTGTTATATTTTTTGTAGTTTATATATTTTTATGAACACTGATATTTTTTAATATGCCTAGAATTCTTCTTTACCCCAAAATGAGTTATTTTATTTCAATTTCAATAAATTGTTTTGTTATAGCTTTTCTGTAGTTTTTAAAATTTAAATTTCTCTTTTTTTAAATAAATTATATTTTGGATGGAGCTTGTGTTTTTTTGTTGTGTCCTCCTGAGTCCGGTGCCATCACACCCACCGTCGATAGGCCTAGTTATTGTTAGCACGAGTGTGGGTTGCACACTGTCAGAAGATGGGTGATATTCACTGCCTCCATCAGACGAAAACAAAGATTCCAGTTTATCACTTATCATACGTCTATCTCACTGTTTGTATGTAAACATGATGGATAAGGTCTTTTATTTTGATACATTTTAACTCAAAACACACAATAAAGGTTATAAAAACAACACTAATCCAAAGGGCGTGTGGTAACGTCACTACTTTGAGGTTACTGACATTTATAGCCATGGGCAGTGATGGAGGAGAAGTCACAGTTTTTCCAACCAAAATGTGATGTCACCAATCATAATATCCTAGGACCAAGTGACCCAATTGAGCGCCAGACAACCTATATATATATATATATATATATATATATATATATATATATATATATATATATATATATAATGGCTTTAAAATAGACTGGACCCAAGATATGATCTATTTAATAACAAAGGAACGCTGGCGCATGTATGTTTCTCTGGTCTCAAGCAGTAGTCTAAGCTGACGCTAATATGCATCTGCCGTCCCTGGAAGGAAAACAAGCCGACACAATTATAAGTCGCTGATCTATCTATGTTAAAGCTCTTTTTCATAAAATTGCGGTAGCCATTGTGTTAATTTAAAATAGTGGTATTTTAGTTGAGATAAATTGTTTCTAAAATGAATTCGTACAAAGGTTGGTTAAAACGACCTCTAGGCTACTCAGTAGCCTCTATGTACTAAAAAAAGGGGAAGAAATAAAAAAAATGCTTCTTACATATTGATTTGGAATTAATGGTTCAGCATGGGAGTGGAAGTTGACGGTATCATTATTCCTATTGTAGTTGCATGGTACAACACCTGTTTTGTTACTTCTTTCTTATATAAAATGGGGAGGACACATTTTTCTTATTTATTTTAAATTAGCTGGATTTTTATATTTTTCCAAGAGTATAAAGTACCATAAAAAAACATGTAAATAACTTTACATAAAAAATTGTCATAAAATAACTTGATTTATATAAATAGCATCCAATGAACATTAAATTTAATCTATGAATGAATTATTTACTCAAGTAATCAAGATATAGAATCAGTGATGTTATTTTTTAATGTAGAGAGTCGCCTCGATTGACACCTAGAAGCATGGACCGATGCTTCTAGGTGTCAATCGAGGCGACTCTCTACATTAAATTTAATATTTAATCAATTAATATTATGAGATATAACACTTTGTAGGGCTGGTTGAAGAATTTTTGTTCCACCTCTTATCTACTGTAACAGCATGTGAATTAAGTTTGTAACAATTTTATGATATTTACATCTAGATGGGTGTTAAATGACTTTTGGATTAGGCCTAAAATTCCTCAAATATTAACTCAGATTTTTCAAATCAATTTTAATCAACTAAAATTGTTTCTATTATTGACAAAGTCATATTATGTGTGTAAAAAATATAAGTAGCTGAGAAATTAAAAATATAATTTTGATTACACATAAAATATTATTTTGTAACAATTTATTAAATCTTTCTTGTTTCAATAAAATGTATGTGTTTTGTGAGCAGAAGTTCAGAACTATTCGTTATTTTCTATCGTCTGTCAAAGGTTTCAAGTGCTGTGATATTAGATAAGAACTTCATTTGTTAGTTAACCATAGCAATGAATCGTTTTCCAAACATAAATTTTTCTATTGCTACCATTGATTAGGATTAGCCAAAATTCAAATTCTCTTTATTCTATTTTTGTAACATTTTGTTTATATGAGTAGTGGCACAAATATTGTAAATGTGAATAATTGTTAAAGTTTCTTAAGCTATAAGTGTTACATGGTATATAAGATATGTATGGTTAAAAAACTGAACCCTGTTATCTTCATCGATGTATATACAAATGGATTGCTCGCTGAATGCCGAGAACGAGATGACACACAGTCCGACACCAGGCGACTACCCCCACCACCATCCAGTCAGTGGCGCGACATGACTGTTTAGTATCAGAATCTCTTTATTAACATGAACATCGAGAACAGGTTATGCCTCAGAATATACATATGATACATGATAATAATACATGATTGTCATTTATGGTTGAGTATTAGTGTAAGTCTGGTTTATCTTTTCGGTGAATTCTTGTACTGTTTAGATAGGATGTTCTGACAACCACGAATCAAGTTTCCTCTTCAGTGCATTCCCTGTTAGTTGTTTGAAGAGAGCTGGTAGCTGGTTGTAGAGTCGAGCTCCCATTGTCGAGGGTTTCTTGTCGTGAAGAGCAGTTCGATGTCTGGCTGGTGGTATCAGAGACGCATTTCAGGTATTGTAACTATGTAGTCGGGTTGCCTTGGGAAGTCCAAGCTTATCCACATGTAGAATGAGTTCTTGGATATATATCGCTGTGACAGTCATTATTTTTAATTGTTTGAATGCTGGTCTGCAGCTGTCCCTGGAATCCAGATTTGTTAGAGATCTTACAGCCGATTTTTGTATTTTCAGCACTCGCTTCAGGTTTGCCGCTGATGTGCTGCCCCATACAATGACTCCATACCTCAGGTGGGTTTTCATAAGTGCATAGTATGCGATTTTTGCTATTTCCCAGCTGCTTACACCTTTTATTCTTTTTATTATATAGGTGGCGGTGTTTATTTTTCTACAGAGGCTGTCAATGTGTGGATTCCAGGTAAGGTTAGTGTCCTAGGTTAGTCCCAAGAGTTTCGTTTCCTCTTCGCTACTTATGTTAGGCAACACAGGAACTTGAACACCTCTTCCTCCAAGGTTAATCTGCTTCGTCTTGGATGGGTTTGCGGCCAAGTCATTCAAAGAGCAGAAGTCATAGGTCATATTTAGAGCTAGATAGGACAAGCTGCAAACAGCTGATTTTTGGACTGATTTATTGTTTTATCCACTGAATTGGAACAGAAGACTATGAGGGATGTATGTTCTGCATACTGTTTTCAAATAGAAGCTGTCGTACGAAGTTAGACAATTAAGTTTTGGGTCATAGTTTCCCTATATTATAGTAAAGTTTTAACAGTCATCAATTTCTTGTTTCACGAAATATATTAGTTTTAATCGGGACAAGAAATTGAATATTTTCCCACCACATATACTCACCGATATATATATACACTATTAAGATTGTCGTTTATAAAATTAATAAAGTTTTTGGTTATTTTCAGCCTTCTGTAATTAATTTATTCTATAATGCCTTTTTTTTGTTTTAAATAAAAATTTGAACACCTAAAAGGTTGTTACTGCTTTTAGAACTTAAATATTCTGGATATATTCTAAATCATATTAGCAATTGTAAATTTAATACATTTTAATTTAAACTAATGAAAGCATTTGCCTTGAAATTTTACTTTTATAGTCAGAAATCTTGTAAATTCTAAAGATCTGTTAAAGTTTTTCTTCCCAACCCAATGATTTTACGGAGATGGCAGTTGGTCGCAAGATTTGTTATAGGATGTTTTCAGATATTTAAAGCTATATATTGCAAACAAACCACAATTAAAAAATGTAAAATAAGCAAGTAAACTGGCCAATATTCTCTCAATTAAACATGTTTACTCTCAAAACAACAACATGAATGTCAAAGGAACTGCACAGCTGGTGTTGCTGATGTTACCGTTTTTTAATGACAGTAAAATATCCTAATTTTGCTGAACATGAGCCAAAAAGAAAATTTTTAAGAATATTCGACAATACTGATTAGAATATAATTGTAATATTCAATATGATCGTTACTGAAGAAGACTGTGTCGTAGAGTCACGTGTTGATGAAGGTATTGTACACTTCTAAAATGTAATGAATACTGAGAATGGTGCACCATGCTACAAAGGAATTGTTTTGTACTATACTTGTGGCTATATTGTTAGAAAAATAGTTATTAAAAGATAAAGTTTGAAGAATGTATTAAGCTATTGGGCTAATAATGATAGTAATGTGTTCCTACACTCGTTTGACTGATTGTCCAGCCAAAAGCAGGAGTGAAACAAAAGTTTTATCTGCGTATGATTTAATGTTCCTGCAAAACATTGAATTTCCCCATGACCCCCAGGTGTACTGAAATAGTGCTGTATTCAATTTAATTATTACTACTGGCTAAACACTTTAAACAGAAAGTTAATACAAATTTATACTTAATTTGTAATTGCCCTAAAGCATACAATGATAAGATTCAAAAGCGTAAAAACACAGAGTGCATATTGCAGAGTGCCTGGGTTGACTGGATAGTGGTGGGAGTAGCTGGACCGCTGCCCTGCCACGCAGCAAGCGATACTTTAGTTTACACATCGATGGTTATCTTCCGCTATTTTCTTTTAGATTTAAAATTCTTCTTATTTATACAAAGAATTTTTCACTAAAAATTGCTTGAATAATTCTTTGAACATTTTTCTGTACTTGTGTCTCTCATGTGATCCCGAATAAGATACAAGAATCACGGTTGTATGATGCTCTCTTTCCAAATAGTTCAAAAACAGTTTCCTGACAATAGTTTATCCAAACTCAATGTTTTTAGATTCAGTACTTCCAGAAGAACTGGACAAAGTGATAAGATCTTTAAAAAATAGTACTTCACCTGGGTTTGATGGTATTAGTTCAATATTAATCAAATCAAGATATCATAAAATAAAAAGTGTTCTGTTATATTTAATTAATTTCAGTTTTGATTCAGGAATTTTTCCTGACAATCTGAAATTAGCAGTGGTAATTCCAATATATAAAGGTGGATCAAAAACCGAAGGCAACAATTTCAGACCAATATCTTTACTTTCAACTTTTGCTAAGATTTTTGGGAAAGTTATGAAAAATAAATTAATTAAATATCTAAACTATATTCAGTTTTTTAGTAGGAATCAATTTGGATTTAGAGAAGGATTAAATACAGAACATGCTCTACAAAATTTTATGACAACCATTTTTAGTTCTTTAAATTCAGGAAAAAAAGCAAGTGGTCTATTTTTAGATATAAAAAAAGCTTTTGATGCTGTAAATCATGATATACTTTTAAAGAAACTGTTTGATTGTGGTATAAGAGGTAAAGTGTACAATTGGTTTCAAAGTTATTTATCAAACAGAAAGCAATGTGTCAAAATTATATCAGTTTACAGTAAATTGGGTATAATAAAATTCGGAGTACCACAGGGGTCAGTTTTGGGTGCAATTATATTTTTAATTTATATAAATGATCTTTGTAATGGACAATTTTTTGGATCTTTAACATATTTTGCTGATGATACAGCATTATCATATGAAGGGGAGAATTGGTTGCAAATTAAAGAGTTAATTAATGCTGATCTAAAATTATTGCAATATTGGTTTACTAAAAATCACATGATGTTAAGTCCTGAAAAAACAAATTTTATTAATTTAAGTCTAAGAAAAAAAGTTGCATTTAGTAATGATGTATTATATCCATGTGCAGATTGTTTGTGTCATAACACATTTTACTGCAGCACAAAGTGTTCTATAGTTGGTAAAGTAGAAAAGATCAAATATTTGGGTATCGTGCTAGATGATGAGCTAAATTGGAAATCTCACATCAAAACTTGAAGTCAAAATTAAATAATACATTGAGAATTTTCTATTTTTTAAAATCAATTTGTAGTAAAGATGTTTTACGGATGCTTTATTTTTCCTTGGTGCATAGTAGGATGAATTATGGTCTTTCTTGTTGGGGGGGAACGTATGAAACAAACTTAAAGCCAATTGTAGTTCTACAAAAAAAGTTTCTAAGAACTATACTATGTAAAGGAATGATGGACCATCCATCTCATCCGCTTTTTATAAATAATAAAATATTACCATTAAAATACATGTTTGTTTTCAAAGTATTAAATATCTTTTACAACATGAGTGGAAATTTACCAGAAATAAATAATGATTTTAAAAATGCATTAAGAAATCCAAAAGTATTTTCTATTCCAAAACCTAACATTACACATTTTGAGAAATGCTATTTATTTCAAGGACCAAGAATGTACAATAAATTGCTAATGGAAGTAAGAAATTGTAAAAGTAAATTTTCATTTAAAAAGAAGCTACTTTTTTGGCTTTTCAATCAAGATAATGTAGATGTATTAATTAACATTCAAGTTTGACATTTGGTATGATCTAGAGTTGCGTGCGGGCAGGAGTGTGTCTTATAATAAATATAATAATAATAATAGTTCGAATAAAATAACTTTGGTACTGGCGGAACGGCCTCACGCCACTGGTCTGAAATGACAAAACTCTGAGCTTTAACTTGCTGTCAAACGTAAAATAAGTAAGCAATAATTTTCAAACTAATTTTATAGTGTACACCATTTTATATTCTTTAAGGAAAAATTATGCTGGAGATTTTTCTAGAGCTAATTTGCTTTTTAAAATGATATTTGTATTTAAAAACACGTTTTTATGAGTGAAATTGCGCGTGAGTCGTCTTTAACCTGTCACTGTTGCGAGAATAATAATAATAAAATAATGTCTTGTGGATGGATGACAGTTTGATTTATTGTGATTAGTTTGGTATAAGTCTCATTTAATAATTTTAACAGGTTAATGAGAAATTAATTTTTTTGTAAACCCTTGCAAACTCTGAAACGAAAAACGCTAGACAACATTTCTTTGAGCAAACATTAACTGTGTTATTTATGTATTACTAAAATAATACTGTGGTACTAATAAAACATGTGGAAAAATAATGAAGAGTTGATGAAGTAAACTCATAGTTCGTTTACATCGAGGCTGTGTCGGACGCGTAAGGTATACTCTGCTCAAGGGAAAGTGTAGACTGAATATTCAGCCCAAGCGTAGTAATAAATAAGGTAAGTTAGTTGACTTTTGACTTTGAGGTGTGTTCGTGTTCATTTCTTTATCGATTTGACAGTGCTTAGTATAGTTTAATCACTAGTTTATTTTGATTACAGTTATTTAGTTTTAGTGATATTACAATTTTTTTATTTAGATGTGACAATAATGCTATAGGATTCAGTGTATATATAATTATCAGTGTTTATTGCAATTCTAATATTAAGGCTCTTTCAAATTTTAGGTAATGTTCTATTGGTAATTGACAAGATTTGTTTGCAATGGAAGAGGCCAGAGCTGAGCCAGTGACTGTACATTGTGCGTGTGGTATCACCGCCGTCTTGTTGACAATCTAGTTTTGAAAACTCCTGAATCTTTCTTCCTAGTTCAAGAAAATTCTATTTAATACGAGAGTAAGATTTTAGTGTCACTTAAATAACACAATTAATTTAGGTTTAAACAGATTTTGTCTAGCGTTTGTCATTACCGAGTTTGCAAAGGTTTACAAAAAAATTAATTTCTCACTAACCTGTTTGAATTATTAAATGAGACTTATACCAAACTAATCACAATGAATCAAACTGTCATCCATCCACAATACATTATTTCATTATTATTATTCTCGCAACAGTAACAGGTTAAAGACGACTCACGCGTAATTTCACTCATAAAAACGTGTTTTTAAATACAAATATCACTTTAAAAAGCAAATTAGCTCTAGAAAAATTTCCAGCATAATTTTTCCTTAAAGAATATAAAATGGTGTACACTATACAATTAGTTTGAAAATTATTGCTTACTTATTTTAAGTTTGACAGCAAATTGAAGCTCAGAGTTTTGTCATTTCAGACAAGTGGCGTGAGGCCGTTCCGCCAGTACCAAAGTTATTTTATTCGGACTAGTGTGTGTAGGTGTGTGTGTAACGGTGTGAAAGAAATAAGTGTGAGTCTATTTTACATACAGAAATATTTTAATTTATTTTTGTTTACTTCGTTTAGTTACTATAGAGCAGGTTTAGTTTTTCTTTGAATTATTATCATTACAGAGTCTATATTCTATTTTCTTGTAAGTATTATAGCTTGTTTTATATAATTATTTTCTACACTGAATTGTTTTATCCTCTCTTCGTGTCTGACATTTTTATGTTTAATTTAGTTGGCTGGAACCTCTAAACAGGCATTGCCTTAGAGGCCCTATATTTTTCTTGAAAAATTGGGTTTTAAATAGATAGTATGTTATATTGATTTCTTTGTCTTCCTCAAATTAACTCTTATTTGTGTATTTTCCATATTTAATTTTTAATTTTTACATAAACATTTCAGTACTTTATCAAATTATTTGTATAATTTTATTTTTTGCAAACTCTGTATCTATAAATGTAATATAACATCGTAATAATAGGAGAGGAAGAATTTGAGAGGTTTTCTTTGTTTTACATATTGTCTGTTTATAAATGTATAATTGTAATTGTAATTTTAAATTTTTTCAAGAAAAATAAAAAATTATTCTTATTTTTAGCTCTAAATTATGATGAGTAGTACCAATCTTAATTATGCTGCTTCTAAAAAACTTAAATTTTCCAAAATCAGTTTTTTATTCTGTAAACTACTTTGATTTTTGTATTTTATTAAACTAAGATTTTCTTGCATTCAATGTTATTCCTATTTCACTCAAGTCTCAACAGAATGTTTTCTTGTCTTTGACCACGTTCTGAAACAGCAGATGCACAGATCAGCCAAGTTGACTGTACCCCAGTTCTTTAAAATTTGCCAAGTGGTGTTATAAAAGTTGTAAGATGTTTTTCTAACTTTTGTAGTAAACAAATTTGGAAACACTTGCCAAAGTTTGGTTTTGTGATTTCACCTCTGGACAACCAATATTTACTGCTCATATTAATTTTAAAATATGTACAATTACTTGTCAAGTTTTATTTTGACAGTTGGTACACATTGAAAATTATAAGGGGTTTGGAGCAAATTGAATAACATAATAGTATAAGTAAGTATTAAACAGGAATTTCCAAGTTAATTGCAAGTTCATTTTAGCATACATACAATTAAACATTTTAAAAATAATTATATCTATTTTGAGCTAGATAACAAAATAATCAGAACAACTAACAGTCTCAGCTATGATCAATAATCAACTACTCTCATTAATTATGGATATAAATCAATTCATAAGTGACATACTTAAATATGGCAACTAAATGGTAATGACATCAGTGCCAACTCATATTAAAGACTACAACACATTATTTCCTCCAACTCACCAACTAGTGGAAGCAACAGTCTGAACTATAAAGTGTGCCACAGCTGAGTGTGAGTGACCTGACACTGCTAGCTCAGCAGCCCTGACCTTGGCACAGTCATAGTACACACCAGTTGAGTTCACATTCTTACTCAACATTACTATTGACTGGCTAAATAAGTGACAAGAAATTTGTTTACCAATAATCAAGATCATTTATACAAATTTGACAACCCATTCTATATTGACCTTTCTGACATTGTTATATAAAGCCATTAATATATAATCCACTTTATTTTCTAACAATATTTTATTTCTAAACTACTGGAGCCAGCCACACCAGCATTAAAAAACTAAACGAGTTTGACTTTTATAAACCACTAACCACGAGGAGCCTGCCAAACCTCTTCATAAAAAAACAGTTTTACATTTTTTTTACTAATCTGACAATATTCTTGAATGACCGAAGGAATCAGTCAAACCTCTACTAAAAGACTGTCTACACTTTTTATAAATTCGACAATATAGAATAACCGGAGAAGCCAGTCAAATCTCTACAAAATACTGAACAATATTATATAACCTGGACTACTTGTTTACTTAAACACCATTGGCCACTATAACTCATAGTAACATCTCACTGACTAAACTTGTCTAAATATCCATGTGGCATTTGCACAATTGGGGTTAGTCACAAAGGAATATTGTGTACAGGAGGCTGCAACAAATGTTGTTATTCAAAATGTCTAAACTGGACAGACAAAAAGTTTAAAAACCTCTCTAAGACTGAGATTGAGTCATGGCAATGTACAAGCTGCTATGGTAAAACATGTAGCCCAGAAAAAATAAACAATCCCAGTCAGACACCTGTAAAGGATAAAGAAAATTCATCTCAAACCCCTACTATCGAAGAAATTAACTCAAAATTATTAAACTACAACAATATGGAGGACATTGACCTTGAAACCTCCCTAACATTGGCTGCTGAAGTAGGAAACACACTTCTTTTGGAAAATACCTCAATAAAAGAAAAAATAAACAAACTAACATTCACTAACTCAAATCTTGCTCTTAAAATAAAAAACTTAGAAAAACAAAACTTAACATATTTAGAAGAACAAATTGAAGAGCTAATGAATGAAGGGCAAATCTTAATAAACACAAATAACACCCTCGTTGAACGACTAAACGAAGCAGAGCAGCAATTAAACAAAGAAAAACACTTCAGAAATGAACTTGTAAGTAACTTTGAAGAACATGATAACGATAAAGAAAATACAATAAGGAAACTGGAAACTTGAACATGATATGCGAAGCCTTAAATATTTAATTAAATGCTTAAAACAGGAGTTACTAACAAACCAGTCACAGGATACATCATTGGCAGAAGAATTATTCGAATCTGAACCTGAAAATCAACATTCACAAGATCACGTCATCGGACTCAGTAACAATCTAGCTGAACCGATGGTACAAATTACTTCAAGCAAAGATATTCTTACATATGAGACGCCGACACAACGTATTGCCTCCCCAGTAATGTACTAACTACCAGCTACAGTACAGCTAGAACTGCAAATAATCAAAGACAGACAAGATACTGTAGATCTTATAATGAAGTCTCTACAAGAAGGAATAATATGTCGAACCCCTGAAGAAACCCCTAAAAACATTTTACCTGCCTTAACTGACAAAATTTCAGAAGTGCCAAGTGTTGCTGAAAATAATATCAATCACAAGTTCGATGGGAAAAGAAATATCAATAAGAATAGGAGAAGATTATATCACAGCACATCCTTCCAAGTAAAGAAACACAATGAAAACAGAGATAAAAACAAAACCAACACCCCAACTTCTCCTTTACAACTAAATCCGTCATCGGACAGTACAGCAACAATATTAAAAGGTTCTGAAAAATCAAACTTAAGAACAATGAAAGCACCTCCTTTGTATGCTAAAATATAAGGTAAGGATGATAGTTATGAAGATTTCTTTGTTAAACACATAGACTTCTACAAGAATCTAAAGCATATAATTCATAACCACAAAACGGAGACAACCCCTCAGGGAACTTCTCCTGCTAACCCTCCTACAACACCAAAGCCTCTCCTTTCCCCAACATGCCCCAACCAATTCGTAATACAAGCAGAAGTATATAGGGATGACTCTTGTTTAGATCATATCAAAACTCTGAACCATCAACTATAACTATGGGCAAAACCAGAACAAAACAGCTTTTGTTTTTTCACCAAAACATGGACAGACTAGGCAACAAAATTGAACGACTAGAACACACATTATACAACTCAAATCCAGATCTTATAGTTCTTTCTGAACACGGATTAAAAGAGGGAATAATACACCAAACTATACTGTCTGACTACACACAAATTAGTGCCTATGGAAGGAAAGATCATATTAAAGGAGGAGTCGCCATATACAAGCGTAACAAACATGGGTACAAAACTGAAAGCTTGCACTTAGAAGAACTTAGTGTAGAAATGATATGCGAAATATCAGCTATACAAATAACAATATCTAAAAAAATACCTTATGCCTACTGGGAGTATACAGACCACCTGCATCAAACCTTGAAACAGCACTACAAGTTCTGAATGACGTTTTAGAGAGACTACCAACTCAAGGGACTGAAACACTTATCATGGGAGACGTTAACATCGACAATTTTGACAAACAGCATAAACAAAGACCCTCCAAAACAAGAAACCCTTCACAACCATTATACGAGACACGCAGCAGACTACACATTACCTATACATAGAACGGCCTTATTCGAAAAGAAACCATCATACGCAGGACTAACCGACTAAAGATGTACAACATGCTGCCAGGACACGTGAAAGACGACAATCGAAGAGCAATGAAAAAGATGCTTCAAAGCTGGCTGCAAGACCAAACTTTTTACACAAACACAATGACTGAGTTTTATTCATGGAAGGATGAAATTTAACTATACACTTTTCTTAAATTGTATAACTTCTTTTTTTACTAATTAAGTTTTTACTCTGTAACATATCTTGAAGATACTGTTAATAAATCTATTGACTATGAATCAGTATCACCACTAAGGATGCCTCATCACAGCATGGGCGAAATGTCTAGTGATGTAGGCCTAGATAGCACCTTATTTATTTATTTATTCCATTCCAACGGTCAAAGACCAAATTACAAACATGTTACATAATACATATGAAATAACACTTACTTATAATTAAAGGGCCAAGCCAAACATCCAAGTGGACTATTAATATTAGGCATGATAATTAATCATAAGTGAAACTGTGTAACTAATAATAAGTAGTACTAATAGTGATGAATATAAATTAAGAATGTATATACATGTATAATGTATAAATACAGTAAAATAGATGCGGCTTCTATGAAGAGATGCAAATATGCACAAGCTATACAATAAATAACAATGTAAATAAACTATCTATAATAATAGCAATTCCAAAAACTTTAATGATTACAGGATGATTACCTTGATGCTGATTTCACAGGATATCTAGATTCTAGTTGTAACACCAGTTGAATAAGCATAAGATCTAAAAGGAACACAACAACAATTTACTGTCAGATTTACAGCTATTAAAAACTCAATTGAAAAATGTTTCACAATATCATCTCCCGTTTTCGAACATCAAATTCAGTTTTGTTTAAAATATTTAAATTTGATGTGTGTATATTGACGGTTTTGTTTATTTTCATTAGTTATTTTTTAGTTTATATCAACAAGGTAGAACTCTCCAAAGGGTTAAAGACCTTTTACTTGTAACCAAGCAAACTGAATTCCCTTTCTTGTATTACTATACAAAACAAATGATTCCTAACATCATAGACCTTCTATTATACCGGTATAATAGAAGGTCTATGCTAACATCTCTTTAGTTATACATGTGTGTATTTACTATATTTTTGTTTCACCTCTTCACGCATAAATTTTTTTTCAACAGAAAAAAAAATCTTGGAGATATTTTATCTTATGAAAATAATTTTAGGAACCTAAATACATCATTCTAGTGTAAAAAATACTTTCTAGGACTTATAGAAATATGTGGCAACATATGATGCCTGCATGCATAAAAAGAAACATTAGCGCTGGCATCATTTGATGCCAGATAACTTAGGGCAGGTAAATTAGTGAGACAAACAGACTGAATAGTGCTATTTAATTACAATTTTAGGTATTAAAACTATTTACAATGGAATCTCTCCATACAATCGGGGCAAACTGGTTCCTGACACTTCCCGCAGATGAACCGTGTTCGGCTTTTGCAAGTTTTTTCATGGCATCTTGGTGCTTGCTTTGTTTCAACCTACAATTAAAAAAACTAGTTAGTTTTGTGGTGATTTAGACATAAAACTCATCATTTTAATAAGGGGTATAGCTCAAAATTATTTATGAATATACAAATACGGTGCAAGTAATCTATCCAAGTACCATTATTTTCTTTAAAAACTTCAGACAGACCTGTAAAATTATTTAAGATTAAATTAAACATAGAAAACAACTTACCTTTTTTGGGTAGTGTCCAGTGCCATCAAATCTAACCTCTAGTTGCACTTTTGGTGGAACTGTGCGTTTTTTTTTTTAGGCCTTGTTCCATTATCATCCCCTGAAGGTCTCCCACGCTTCTTCATGGTAGCAGGAGCCATAAGTGAAGCAGCTACAGAAGCTTTGAAAGCAAGCAATGGATATTTTGGCTGATTTGTTTTTATTTTATATAAGTTCCAGGCATTAACGATAGCAACATTTAGTAAATGAAATACAATCCTTAGGTACCATTTCTTGTTCTTAAATCCATGGGGGTAGTGAGCCACCATTCTGTCAACAACATCAACACCCCCCATAAAAAGATTGTATTGTTTGATGCTATACGGTCTGCTGATTTCAATGTGCTCTTTTTTTGACCTGTCCCATCTTTTCACTTTTCCATCTGGTAGTGCTCCGGCATAAGTTGATATGGTGTGAACTGCTTTGTTGTCCATCCACCGTACCAAAGTGATGTTGTCAGCGCTTGTTGTCACTGCGCATGAGCCACGTTCTAATAGTTTTGGTTCTGGAAGACACTCTAGAGCCTTTTTAGGTACTCTATCAAGGCGTACTGTCACTAAAACATAGATCTTGTCTGAAAGCAAGTGTCACATTAGAGGCAAGGTTCCGAAAAAGTTGTCCATGAACAGCTTATGGTTTTTCTGTTTTATGTCATGGCATAACCTTACCACTGAGTCCCCAACTGGACCTAATTTTGTTTTGGGTGCCTCCTGTTTGCCAGAATACACTTCAAAACAGCTGACATATCCTGAAGGACTTGACTTCACCCATATCTTGAAGCCCCACTTATGGGGCTTGTTTTTTATGTATTGCTTAAGGCCACTCCTTCCTTTGAAGGGCACAATCATTTCGTCTACAGCCTGATTTTCTTCTGGATCATTCACCTCATGAAATGCTGTATGCAGGATGTCAACCAATGGTCACATCTTCCAAAATCTGTCATGTTTGAGTTGCTCCTTGTCGTCATTGTTTACAAAATGAAGATAGCGCTTTATTTCTTCAAATCTATTTACTGCCATGCTATCAGCAATCAAGTCAAAACGTAGGCCTGTAATAGAAGACCAATACATTCTGCTATGGGGGTACTTGATATAAGTCATTATAATGTTGATGGCAAAATAGATTTTTAATTCTTCCATTGTCAATCTAAAATTCATCTTTTGGTTCTGAAAAGCATAACGTACCGTACAGTTTCTTCCAGAATTACATTAAAAATTTTAGCAGGAAACAATTTGCTGAAAAAATCAATTGGTAATTCACCGTCAATATTTACATTTGTCTGCCCCAAGAATACAGGATGATTATTTGTAAACTTATTATCCCTTCCAGGAAACCACTCCACAGTATCAGCTAATTTTTTATTTACAGACTTTGAATGTCCTGCTGCATCAATATTAGGCCTACTGATTTGGATCGATGAGGGTGGTGAAACGATTGTTAAAGGTTTTTTTTTATATTTTTAGTTTTAGTGCGAGTACGAGGAGAACTTTTAGGAGTTGGATTTAAATCTTTAATTTCATCCAATACGCCATATGTGTGGTCATGTTGTACATCTACGTTAGTTTCTCCAGGTAAATCTTGGAGACCTAAATGAGTTGAGGTAGAGGTACCTGGTATGGGAATAACATTCTCGAGCTCATTGTCACTGTGATCGTTACATTGAGTTTGTGGCATTACTGGAACATAACTTATCTTACTATTAGAAGCTGTAGTGTCCTCACTGTCCTGTTTTCCATTAAGCACGTCTTCAAATATTTTTTCTAATTCTAGTTTCCCAGTTGCAGTCATTATTTCTTCGTCGTCTATCTCATCGTCACTTCCAATATCACTTAGTTCTGAATCACTTGGGCAGACAAGATTATCAGAGGCTTCCTGCAGTAACTTAATGATTTCGTCGTCGTCCATAATTTCTGAAACAAAAATATATAAATAGTATGTATAAGGTCAACTATACATATTAGCTTGGGGATTTTAGAGTAACAAAATAAATATTTATTTACAGGTCTGAGGGGAATGAAAACTGTATACTAGGAAAAGATTGACCTAACAGGCATTCAAAAATTAAATTTAACCTGAAATTACATTATTAGTTATTATTATACTACAGTAGGCCTAATGTATAAGAATAATTCTACTTAGATACAAAACGCATGCTGGCATCAAGTGATGCCGACACAAACATAACCTCTAAATGTACTAAATTGCACAAATGCATCAAAAAAGGAACCAAAACTTCAATAACTAAATTAGTTATAGCAAGAAAAAGAGGTGGCATCAAATGATGCCTCCATGCGGGAAGAGGTTCAACAGGTGATAAACATTCCATCATTCCAACTGATCACTTCAATGTTATTTGCCAATACTGATTACTGAGTTCAAGCTGAAAATGGACAAAAATATAAAGGTAAAAATGTTTTTGGTGGTTAGTGATCTTGTCTTTCATTATATTATTATACACAATAAACTAAAATGGGATCTTGTAAGATACAGTAGTCTCGATTATCCGACGTAAACGGGTGGCCATGATGTCGAATAATAGGGAGAATGTAATCAAAATATGGGTAAGAGCAGAATAAAGTTATAATTGTGTACAGTATACATTTAACAATATTGTTTAAAGAGAAAAACTGCCGTTACATCAGTGGCTTTTATTGAATACAAAAATGTTAGTTAGAATATTAGTTGAAATGTCAATAGATAATACAGTAACTACGCATAATAAGTACGATTAAAAGAGCATGGATAAACGTACTATTACGCTATACAATTAATAAAATATAAAATAATATAGGTAAAACAGCTTACAATGATTAAATGTATGTACTGCAACAGTAACTATGCTGAAAAAGTTTATTATTTTTGTATGCTTAGCCATCAGTAATACCGTTTTGGTAATTATGCACTTTCTTGCCACCAAACAAATTTGGAACATTTTGCTTGAAATGGATCTAGAATTGGCTGTATTTTCACGAGATATGCTTTTTATTCCGCGGAAATATCGTATTTTACCGAAAAATTCGAAAAAACCAATATCACAACTTTTAGTATTTTTGTCATATTTCCGTTAATTTAAATGGTATTTTAATAATCTTTTTTTATTTTGATGTGTTTTTTTGCGCTGAATACAAATTTAAAAACTATTTTGGTATATTACAAATATTTCTCGAGAAATAACGGAAAAACTACTATCGCGGCGGATCGCGATTAGCGGCCATTACGCGATCATTATATACAACAACTATTAATCACAAAAACCGAATTCACCTATATTTCCGCCGGAGTGACGGCCGTCACGGAGGCCAAACGCTCGAATTTAACGCAAATTACTAATTTTTGTTAAGAAAATAGACAATTAGGATAAGTTAGGTTATGTTTGGTTGTCAGTAAAAAATGCATTTTTCGAGCAGAAAAAATAATTTTACTACAAAACCAGTTCTATATTTGTGTTCAGCATATAAAACACGAGAATTGGAAAAAATATTTGTCGAAAAATAAAGATTTTTAAAAAAAGTTGGTTTTTTCATTAGTAGATAAAAAAATAGTTTTTCGATTTTTCGGTAAAAAACAAGTTTTCCGCGGATGAAATCAAACTCCTCAAGAGATATAAAAAAACTCATTTTTCATCACTTTTTTGACATGAAATTGTATTTTGAGAGGTGGCAAGAAAGTGCATAATTACCACTAGACACAACAATAAACAACAAGACACAGAACAAACTCGTATTTACACTCTAAAATAACATAAACATAACAGAAACAAATTCTATAAACTAGATGTAGGCTACTGTATTTCTCAAATAAATGATTCAGACTGCTCTGATTAATAAAGCAAAGGGAATAATAGACGATGACTCGCACACAAGCTGAACGTAGATAGGGATATTGGGCACGGAGCGCGGCAGTTGTGGGGCGTGTAGAGTCTGTACCGTGCAAATAATTGTAGTCTTGCAGTATTACAAATTGTTATACAGTAGGTTGAGGTATTGTTTGCCACACGTCTACTATTGTTTTATTTTTTTATCGGGGTGATGTCGGATAACACGGAATGTAGAATAAGCGAAGGTCGAATAATCGAGACTGTACTGTACTTACAAATACATAATTTAATCAATTGTATTAAAACCTGCAATACCTGGTTCTGTTTATTACTTAAATAAAAAATGTATTAGTGAAAAATACTTTCTTTAAAAGAAGTTCCACAAAGTGATCAAAATTCTGACATTTTTTCAGTGCTTCTGTCTGTAATGGAATTATATTTATATATCATATATGCACACTTTGATATAACACTATTTTTTTAGATTATCTGTATATAGTAAAGATTATGACTTCATTATTTCATGGAAGATAAATATAGTATGCCAATATGTCTGATTTATGTGGGACAATCTATATGTAGGCCCAATGTATATAACAACTCGAGTCAGAGATAAAATATTTGTCATTACTGTGAAATTGCTTTATGCCGAATCTAGTATTTATAAGAGAAGTTATGTTCTTGATATAAAATGTAATTATTTATTATAACAGATTTAACAATGATATGATTTACTATTTGTGTGTTTAGTTACCTCCTGGCTATGATGATAAACTCATCTTAAAGGTCGAAGAGGATTGGGGAAACCTCTCCAAAATATCATCAAAATCTCAAGAGGTGAGTTTTATAAGATAATAAATAATTTATAGTCAGTAAACGTAAGTTGCACATAGTTTTGTTGTTAATCCTTTATTCACCGCCAGGAAATTATGTATAGGGATCACCACAGTGCCGTTCCAGTGTCGTGTGTCCGCACCACGTCCTGGCAATAATGCAATGAGAGTGGTAGAACGCCAAGCGCTTTTTGCCGTTTTTGTACCTTTACATCTAAACTACAATCATTCTGTTATATTTTATATTAGAACAGTTTTTATGCCATTTTTCTCATGATAAAAGCGGCAACATTTCAGTATGTAATAAAGTAACAACTTTCTTCTAACGTAGTGAAATAAAACGCAATAACGTAAAGATAAGTTACATTAAATTTTCTAGTTTCAACCCCTTATAAACATAATCTGAAGTTTAATCTTTAATCTTTATTTTCCAAAAAACACAAAATTACAAATTTACAAACAATACAATAAACATAATATCTAATACTAAGATTTTTGTGGCATAACATATGCCTTGTGCTCAGGCTGACCAAAGAATATACAGTATTGAACAGAATTTCATTCACTGATTATTACAAAAATACTAGATAAAAGTTAAGTACGAATAAAGTGTTTTTTACTTGATCAGCAAATAAAGGTTGTGTTTTTGGAAAATGAAACCTCCAAGGCAAGGCCTGTTTGGAGGAAATATATAAAATAATTATTCAATTTGTTGCAGTCTATGTAATAGGAGGATTGAAATATATAGTAACGTAAGGCTTTATTATTTAATTTACGGCTTTTAACGAAATTTACTGTAACTCCCATTTAAAAAATAAATTAATTTGACCCAAGCTTATTTATTAACAAAAAGTAAAAAGGAAAAAACACTTTATTGTAGGCCACATTCAATAATACAATTTTATGGTGTAAATATAATATAAATACCTTATGATCTTATACTAAAACACATGTAAACAAAAACATAAAAATATATTTACATCAACACATATAAATTATTACTCACAAACATAAAGAAAACCTCAAAGGTATATAATATTTCAACATATCATAACCTCTGTTGTACACACATACACACACATAAATATTCACACATACCTAGATATATACATATCCATAACATAAAATTATAATTTATACATTTATAAGCATATGCAATCTATCTAAATTTTTTAAATCGTTAGGTAATCTATTGAATATCATAGGGGCCAGAAATTTATATGTTTTAGTAAAAAATTGTTTTCCTCGGTCGAGGCACTATCACATTGTCTGAGTTTCTTAGTTTAATTTTATAAGCATTTAGGACATTTCTACTATTTCTACTCCTGTTAAAAAACTTTCATGACTTTGTATACATACATATTGCGTATTGGTAGTATTTTCAAAGATTTAAATATTGGCCATGATGAATCATATTTGTTTGCTTTATTTATTATTTTTACAAAATGTTTTTGTATGGACATAAGTGGTTTTAGATTGTTTATATATGTTCCACCCCAGCACTCTATTCCATAATTAATTCTACTATGGACTAAAGAAAAATAAAGAGTTCTCATTAGGTCATTTTTGCACATTTTTCTTAAAAAGTAAAAAATCCTGAGAATATTAGTTAGTTTCTTAACAGATAAAATATGCATTTCCCAATTTAATTCTGAATCTAGTATCACACCTAAATATCTAATATGTTCCTTTTGTTCAATTTCAGAACAATATTCACTACATGTTCTACCATTACACAGACAGCTAACACATTTGTACACAATTTTATCAGGTAAAGTTAATTTTTCTCGTAAACTAAAGTTTATATAATTGGTTTTACTTACACTAAGAACTAAGTTATTATCGTTAAACCACCATCGCAAAGCTTCCAAGTCAGTATTCATTTTTATTATAATTTCAGTTAAACTGTCATCAGTGTAAGTTAGAGCTGTATCATCAGCGAAAGACACCACTTGTTCATAGAATTTCCCTTTGCATAAGTCGTTAATATAAATCAAAAACAATGTAGCCCCTAACACTGATCCTTGGGGTATTCCATACTTTATCTCACCAAATTGACTCAAAACTCCATTAATTTTAACACATTGCATTCTCTTCGATAAATAACTTTTAAACCAATCGTAACCCACACCCCTTATACCACAACTTGAAAGTTTCTTCAGTAAAATTGTATGATTAACTGTGTCAAATGCTTTTGTGACATCCAAAAATAACCCGCTAACACGTTTACCATCATTTATACCACTAGACACTCTATCCATAAACTCAATCAAAGCTATCTCTGTATTTAATCCTTTGCGAAATCCAAATTGGTTTTCACTGAAAAATTTTATTTTATCGAGAAATTTTACTAGTCTTACTTTCATTAATTTTTCAAATATTTTAGAAAAGGACGACAGCAAAGATATTGGTCTATAATTGTTGCAATCTGTTTTTTCATTTTTCTTATGTATTGGAATTACAAGTGCTTCTTTCATTTTATTTGGGAAAATACCTGATTGAAAACTAAAATTTATAATGTACAACAAAACAGGTAAAAACCTATTATACGTTTTCTTAATTAGTGTAGAACTAATATCATCAAGCCCAGGGAATTTCCTATTTTTTAACGATTCAATCATTCTTATAAGTTCATGTTCCAAGACAGGCTCTATAAAAATAGATTGTGCTACGGAAAACAATTATCAAGCAATTGATAATTAGTTGTTTTATCATTACTCTTGTTTAATTTATCACCCACTGATAGAAAGTAATTATTAAATTCATTGGCTACTTTAAATGGATCACTTACAATTTCATCATTAATTACTAGTTCAACATCTGCATTATTATTAACTGGTTTCTGACCAGTTACTTCTTTTAATATTACCCACGTGCGCTTTGGATCTTTCTTATTATTTTCAAAGAGTTGAGAGTAATAATTATTTTTCAAGTCACGGATATCACTATTTAGCCTATTTCTGAAACTCTTGAAATATTCATTTAAAACAGTATTGTTGGGCTGACTTCTAACTTTTTTCAACAGTGCATTCCTCGTTTTTATTCGTTTACAAGTATCAAAATCAATCCACGGCTTTAACTTAATTAATTTTTGTTTTTTAAATTTAATTTCTTCTTTACATTGTATAGTTAAATTAATTAATATTCCATGAAATGTGTCAAAGCACGCGAAGCATCTGTTTGCAAATATACATCTCCCCAATCTGCAGTATTCAATAAGCTGTCAAGTTTGTTGTAGTTTGTGCTATAATCCACGGTCGCGGCCTTGACCTTCGCGGTATCAGCTGTTGCCCCCTCTGTGCCCCTCAGCCACACAGCTGTCATGCAGTGGTCTGTTATGTTGCTTTCTATTATTGCGGCGTCAATTATAACTTTATTTAAATTACTTATTTTAGCAAGCACGTGATCAATGCAGCTTTCGGATCGTTCTGTTATTCGGGTAGGAGAGTTTATTAATGTCTGAAGTCCATTGTTAGCTATTAAATACCTATATTCATCAGTTAATTTATCATTTTGTAATAAATTTAAGTTTACATCTCCCATTACTAACAAGTTTCTACAAGATTTTATAGAACTTCTAGAAAGGTGTACGTTTTTAACTCATCTATAAAAAGATTATTAGAATAATCATGTAGTTTATATATAGCTATCAGATGAAAAATACAACCTAATTCATTAAATATTAACTCCAAGACGTCTGCTGAATTGAAATGTACGGATAACGATTTAACGTTTTTTATAGTTTTATGACAAAATACAGCCACTCCCCCATCATGTGTTTCATTTGTTTTTATTTGGAGATTGTAATTCGGAATTTGATAAAGTTCAATTTCAGACTCTTTAACCCATATTTCCGAAAGAATAAAAATTTTAGGTAAATTTTCCATACTTGCCATTTCTACTAAAAAGGAATCAAAGTTAGCTCGTATACTTCTTATATTTTGATGGACAATAACAAAACCAGAGTCCCTACTCAAAAATTCTAGCGTTTTATATTCAGAGCCCATTTTAATTTAGAAAATAATACAAACAAAATATATTTAGTAGTTTTCCCGGAACCTAATCTTAAATATAATCTATTATTGTATGCAAACCTTACAAATTATTGAGGTCAGCCTGGCACTTTATAACTATAACAGGTCCATGGTCTTCCTTCCTCATGAAGATCCTTCCTCCTTTGACCCACAGCCACTTATAGTTTTGATTTCTTCTGGCTTCTCGAGCTACGGCGAGTAGTTTCCTTCTGGTTGGTGAGAGGGACTCATTAATGTCCGTGGGAAGATTTAGGTGCCGTGTAGACAGATCCTTCTTCTGACGTTTCTTAATCAACAACTGCTCCGCATCAAATCGTCTAACGAATTTGACAATGATTCCAGTTAGTACATCTGAGTCGGGTTTCTTCTTTAACGAGTGGCAGATGTCAATCATTGAATCAGATATTTCCATATTAAGTGCCTTACCATCGTTTTTAACTGTACCTAACACATCTTTTCCATCATGTGGTACGCCCTGAATTTCAGTGGTATTTCTCCTAGAGTACTCTTCAGATTCATCAAGTCTTATTTCTAATGACTCTACTTTCTCTCTTAATACTCTATTTTCTGTTCTTAATGACTCAATGATTTCCAAGTACTCCTTTATCTGTTCAGTCTGTTCCTTCAGCACTTTGGTGTTCTCGTCAAGCTTTTCATTTAGCATTTCATAGGACTTGTTGAAATCAATGGCAGATTGTTTATGCTCATAAGATAGTTCATTTATTGCTGTCATAACGTCTTGAAGAGAGAGATTACCCTCAATGGCCTTGGAGTCCAACCTCAGACTGGCCCTGCGGGTGACGCTGCAAGGGCTGCACCGCCAAACACTCCCCTCACTTGTTAGGTAGTCTACATCTGCCCTATTCATCTTGACACATGTGCCATGAAACTCCTTACTACAATCACAGCAAGATAATTTAAGCTGTTTACTACCTATAACCTTATTGCATACAGCACAGTTTGCAATTTTAAGGTTATGTTTTGAATACTCCAGTAGCAAACACAAATTAAACTCTTTGCAACAGAATACCTCACAAACTATATATGTAGTATTCAAGAATAGGCCTACAGTGTACTCATATATCACCCACAATATAACAGTACATACAAAACTAATATTATTGGGAGATAGACTAAGAGAGATTTCGCCACGTCCGTACTACTCGACTGCGCGTGCATCAAATTGTAATTTAAATATTGTTAAACTATATTGTTTTATGTACTAAATTTAACTGTGAATAAAACTGTGTAATTGAAATCGGAAAGAACATTTTGTTATTGATTTGTGAGTTTTAAATGTTCAAACGACTTTTTAGTCATTTTGTACTTAGTTACATTAACTTTGGCTATTCTGTTAATTTTTATTGTTTATCTGTTTTTTTGGTGAAGTTTTATTCATTCATAATTTGAATCAAAGGATAAAGCATGAAAGCTTTATTCCTTTTTGTTACTATTATATCAAAAGTAATAAAATATGTAATAAAATTAAAAAAACTATGTTATGGAAATAAGTATATAAATTGTTCTGTACAGTACTTAGTAATAAATATTGTACAATAGTTAATTATAGTTCATAATTAAGTATTAATTATAATTCATAGTTAAGTAATTTAATAGTTTGTTCCTTTTACCTT